>JASANE010014500.1:0-31368 GCA_030248225.1 Trileptium ribeirensis
CATTTTGTACTCATGGGAATTAGAAACTCCGTGAACGATTCCGGCTATAGCCCGTCACAACTCACGTTTGGATAGAGCGTTCAACTTCCGGGATCTTTCGTCGATTTGGGAACTCGTCAGCAGAATGGATTCAGGTCAAATGACCAGTTTGCTAAGAAATTGTTCGATTCGTTTAGAGAAGACACCGCACGGCAGCGTCATAGTTCAATAAAAACAAGCATTCCAAGTGATCTCAAAGATTGCAAATACGTTTGGATCCGTGTCGAGTTTCCTCCACAAACGCTTGAGCAACGATACAAAGTCCGTTCAGAGTTGTGGCCACGATGGAGAAAGTTGCCGTGATTTCAAAGTATGGTCGCCACGAAATAGTAACGCTTGATCGCTTAAAACCAGCATTCATACTGGACGATATTCTTGACGACAACATTAACAAAGCATCGAAGTCACAGGTAACTGGAAATCGAGGCTAGCCATCTTTTGAAACTATCGTTTGGGCAAAATATCCAAGATATCCCTGGTGGCCTGCTCTGACAATTGACACGTATGGAACGTCGCTGCAACAAATAAAGTTGCGGGAAGGAGAAGTGGCAATCAGATTTTTTGGTTCCAGATAAAGATATTCGACCATTCGATCAAGGCGAACAAGTCAGTACAAATCACCGTGGTATTCGTAAAGCTCTTAAAGAGGTCAGGATCTATCACGAAGAACGTTTTGGCCAAGCAAACCAAAATACCAAATCAGTGAAATTCGATTTGACGAAGAATAATACAGTTCTAAGAGCTCTGCTTTTTCAAGTGGGTGCTCATGTAACGACCTCTTTATCAAAAACCGGTTTTACTACATATAGCTAGCAATGCATTAATCATTATTTCATGGAACTGGTTTGACCTAGTTAAGACTTTTATGCAAATCATATCTTCACCTTCTGACTATATAAGTCGCAAGAATTTGTCCTGAAGAACTCAGTCTATTTCGCGGTAAATGAACTATGTGCAATACCGTCGAGTTCTGGTACCCAAGACTGAAGACCCAAGACTACTGAAGACTTGATAACTGAACATTGATTTTGATATTTGATGACAATTGATTAATTGATTGTAATAAATACTATTCTTACATGATTTATTTTCGCAGTAAAATTCAAAGGAAAGTGACAATCATAATTTCGAAAATAACACTATAACTAAAAACAACACATATTTTATATAATACATAATACAATAATAATTTTATAAACAAACAAATATGGAATATATATATAATGCGCGTTTACGTTATAAAGGGCCCCTGCGAGGACAATTGTTTACACTGGGTCTCCCTCCCACCGTCCGTTATATGTTGACTTAGATTACATCGAGTTTCTGATGTTATTAAGATAATATACATAGGTAGTGTAGAGTCGGTAACGGTATGGTATAGACTACACTATAAAATATTTGAAGAAGTTGTAAGGTGTCAGCTACACCAACACGCTGTTATTTACACTGCTTATATAAAGTGTGAATAGATGTAATCGACATTGCCAGAAACCGCAATGATAGATATTAGATTAGCATATTAGTTAAGTTGTTGGTGTCTCATACCCTATCTGTTTTATTATACCCTATATGTTATACCACCAGATGATATAGTGTAACTATTGGCAGACAAAGCTTCCACTTGTTGGGTCCTTTATAATATGAACGCGCATAAGTTAGATGAATTAGTGCGAAATGCATTTTCACCTCTACATTAGACGTTTAACAGTGAATGACAGTTTACCAGCTTTTGGCTAAATAATCACTATATTTTATGCTTGTGTTCATGGTTTGTGTTAACTCGTTTTAGGCAATATAATTGTAGCGGCCAATATAATTCCTGAAGGCCGTATGTTATATATGTTTAGAAAAACTAACCCATTGCAGGCTTAGGCCCTGACTTAGGCTTACGCTTTAGTCTATGTGTTATATAAGACGTGCAGGTAATGCTGAGTCTTAGGTTTTGCATATCGAGGATGGCATCGTATGTATTTAGTTTCGGCCGGTACACGTTCCGTTGGCCATTGTAGCAAGCGTTCTAGTGATTAAACAGCACTAGAAAGCACACTATAAAACTTGATCAAAAATACACGTTTATTACTACTTTATAAAGACGGCTTCTCATCGCAGTTTATTTTGAGCACAATGGCATTGCATTAACGCTTTATGCAATGTGTAGTGCATCGAATGTATACAATGTATAGTGCATCGAAGCACTGCATTGCTTTATTAAAACGCAGATTATTTAATTTAGAAACCATTGCAATAAAGCAAAACAAGTTGCCTTCGAGGTATTGACGCATTTGCAGACGTTGATATGCCTATTTCTACTAATGCTTAAGGGAGCCGTTCTGGCCTTACTGCCGTATTCCGTCCTGCCGAAAAAATCGGTTGAAGGCGAAACCGTGCTAATAACTGGTGCAGGTGGTGGTTTTGGACGTCTTCTGGCAACAAAATTTGCTCAGCTTGGCGCAAGGTAACCTTTGGTAACACCATTAATCGACTACATTTTATAACGCAGCAAGCCAAAATAATTGCTTAGCTAATGGCAAATTTAAACTTGCCTCACTACAATGCAAAATGAAAAAATTCCAGGCCTGTTTTTTGGGATTAGAGGAGTAGTGCAATGGTTTTCGCGGTGAGCTCTCGGTGCACTATAACAATTTTTAATGCAACGATAGACTAATAATTGATTAACCCTTTCATACCAGAATAAAAATACCTGTCAAATCAAAACTCCTTCGTTAATAGTTGAGGAGGCTGTATGCAGCATTCATGTATTTCAGTTATTGAGTTCCTCCTTGAGTGAAGTTCGGAGACAATTCATTGCTTCAAGACTCGGGTGAAGTTTGTTGCCAGCATCTTACTGCCACAGCAGCGAGGCATTATGCGTATAACATTATATGATATAGTATTGTTTTCAACATTGCTCAAACTGCTAAATAAACACCCGCTTCCTACATGATATGTTCATTATCAGCGGCACACTTTTTAGGTGTGACTTTGTTGTCAATCCGTCTGGCAAAATTGTCTTGTGTTGCAATTCCGTGGATAAACTCACTGGGCCACTAGACGCTGCATTATGAAATAATATCTCAAAAGCAGCAGTATATAATGTAATCAGCTGTATACAAATTTTATGTAAGCTTCTGTAAAAACCAAATTGTATATACATTTAAGGTTACAATTTTCGTTAGCTATGTTAAGAAGTTTTATGGAATTACAGAATGTGGCCAACCTGAGGTTTGGCTTAACTCTTTTGATAAACCAAATTACGGTAAGTGAGAAGGAGTTTCCTAATAATTTTGAAACAGAGGCATCGCTTCCAAGCCTGTTGGTCTAACAAATTTACATTTGACTTTTTATAAAGTGTTGTTAAGACAATTGTAGCAGTTCTGTCAGTGGTCCAATGGGATAATACACGCGTTGCAGCCATGCATTCAAGGTTCGTTTCTTTAGTCTAACCTTTATCTTCATTGCTTTTTCGTATTTTCGCGAATTTGAAATATACCTGACTTTATAATATATATTAAACAAAATTTTCAACTCTTGACGTACGCCTCGATACATTTTTAAAATGTTTTGAATGTATAGTGTATTAATGAGGCACATTGGAGAAGGCGTAGAGCCGAATTCGCTATCTGAAAAACACCAGAAGATACAGAAACCATAAGACAAAGTACCGCACCAATGTATATATAATATCGAATATCAATTACCATTCGTTGCACTAAAAGATATAGTTTCGTTGATTTCAAGGCTGTTTACTGTCAAATAAAATATTTTTAATATAAAATTAAAAAAATTTGTGTTTTACAATCCATTTTGTTACACTACTATTATATATCCGTAAAGTGACCTAACCGCCCTGTGGACGTTTAGACAAACGATAAACAGGCGTGGCGAGAAAGTGTTATGTTTTACTTAAATATTAAACTTTACATCTCCCTGAATCTACCTGACCCTAGGGATCAAACTTCGCTACAACGTTCGATTTTCAGCCTTCCTTGTCAGTGTCATAAACTGTTTCATTTGCCATCATTTGAGTGGTAAGTGGGGGCAAACCGGCCATAGATAACGCAGCATTGTCCGCTTCCACGACTCAAAAGACCTTCCTCGCGGCCTTTTCCAATCTTCAGGAGAATGAGCCAAAATGATTCTCCTAGGCAACAGTTCACTGGGCATGCGTAGCATATGACCCAGCTACGGAAGTACCTTCGTAGACTGCTCGACAGTGGCTCCGCGTTATCAGTGTTCGTTCGCAAATAACAGTTTCAGATTCGGGCCAGCCCTGTTACGCCAAATATTCTACGCCTGCAGAAGTTTTCGGAGGTGTTTAGTTCCTGCAGATCCTTCGATATAACTAACCAGGTTTCGCACGCTTATAGCAAAACATGTGGAACCGAGCTGTTGTACACTTGCATATTTGTCGCAATGTTGACGTCTCCGTTCACACATAGTTGTTTTCTCAGCACGCAGAACGCAACACGTGCTTTGGCGATACCATTTTGTGTTTCTGGATTGGCCGCTGCCGATAATATGGCTGCCTTGGTAGCAGAAATTGTTGTCCACCTCCTAGTGTTCAATATTGCAGCTAACGACGGGCTTGGCGTTACTGAAGCAAGCCATAATATTCTTTTTGTTTGCTTTGACAAGCAGGCCCATGGTCGCTGCTACTGTACTAAGCTAGTGTAACATGTGCTGAATGTTCTCCGTGGTCTCAGATAAAATTGCTACGTCGTCTGCGTAATCAAGTCCGTAATGGCCTTTGGTGCGAACGAGTACACCGGACCGTCAGTTCGATTTCAGAGTGCGTGAGAGATCATCCTTTCGACGCATTAGTTGAAAAGGACAGGTGACAGGATAGAACTTTCTCGGACTCCGGATTTTACTAGGAATGAGTCGCTATCCTTATTATAGACGTAGACCTTGGAGTATGCTGCAGCGTACGTCGATTTGACACTAGGTAAGTTTGCGGGTATACCGTCCATGACATGATGTCGAATAGACATAATCGATCGACGTATTCAAAAAACATTACATAGCGACAATCACATCGGGTTGTTTAAATCTATTAGATTTTACATTTCAACACTGTGCCGATTATATATAAAGTGAGGTTTTATTCACTATGGTCGAACGGCTTGGTAAGCAGGTACGTTTGATGGCTAATTCGATAGGCATATTAAAATTCGTTGCTATTCTAGTCGTCGACTGTCTTAAATGTGACACACTAACTTGTTTATTATCATGGCATATGTTCAGAAACGAATGCATTGCATTTTGTGTTACGGCTGTAAGGCTGTGACTGTGTTTTCCACCTTTTCTCGAACTTTGCATCATAGTAGTACGATATAAAAAACATGATAATACACTCACCAACACTTGGTTTTTTGTTATTCAGCCTAATAATTTTATGGGTACTTTTCAGTCTCGCACGTTGTCATTCGATAGCCCTTCAAGACCGACTTGCTATGCGAGACTATTATTAAAGTTCATTATATCATTCTACGCGCGAATTCACTTCGTAGATTACATTTTAAGATTGAAAACCAGTCTAAGAGAACATTTTGGAAATTGCAGCAGTTTCAATAATAAAGTTAACGTCAGTAGCCAAATGGACGCGTCGTTCGACAATTGAACTATATCCGAGTGGTGCTTTTGTATGAATTAGAGACGTATCCGATAATCTTGAAGTATTGTTATCATTCTTTTTGTGATTACTGAAAATAATATCATTTTACGTTCAATGGGAGCCGAAACGTTTGTTATTAAGTTACGCATTTTTATATCTTTCTGTTATATATATTCACTGTGATGGTCTTAGGTTTCCAAGCATCTATATCACAGTGGTTTATAACTATAAACTATATTTTTTCTGATCTTCCGGGATAAACTACCTCTTTCAGCAAACTTTTGTTTTTTTCTGTAATTTCGTTAATTTTTGTGAATTTTCATTGGATTTATCTAATGCAACCCAATGATTTTGCGGCCTGCAACTTGTATTTATCCCAGCTATTTAATGAAATGTTACAAAATTCTACAATTTTGGTTTATTTAGAAAAAAACCAGTGACGTTATGCTTTGCTCGGCAAGAACTACGGCATCACCAAAAATATTAACGAGGGGCAGAGGCGTAGATTAATTTTCAATAGGAGAGCCAATACTACCTATTATTAGTTTGGTTATGACTTATTTTATAAAAGATTAAAGGGTATGGGTTTAGATTTCTACATAAACTAAAAATTACAACTTATATCTAGATCACAACTTATTAGATGTACGCAAATAGTTGAAATCAATGTAAATTTTATGTTGTAAAATCATTGATTAGGGTACCTAGGATTAAACCAACTAAAATTTACTGAACCTAAAGGTAATTGAAACAGACAAAACAAAGGTCAACCGAAAGCGTGATCGCCGTGTCTCGGTTGGAAATTACAGGTGTTACCAGCATGCTGTAAACACGAAACCTAACAACCGCATGCCGACACCATACAATTGATTCTTTATGTAATACATAACGAAAAATACAAAACAATGCGTGATTTAATTACAAGAATTAATAGGATGTTATGTTGCAGAGCTAAACGTCGGTTGCAGAGGTGTGGCCTGGAATTTCAACTAACACCACCGTTTCAATTAGCATAATCCCTCATTTCATCACCGGCGCCTTGAAAGCTAATATATTTCGGAAATTGATTAGTTTAGTTTAGCTCAGTTTACTAATATACCAACACATATAAAAATAAGTATTTAAACGATACGTTATAATAATCATGTTATACAACAATTTAGAAGTATTCGATTTAACGCACAAGGCTAATTTCGCTATATGTATAAGTGTTATTGGCAGGATTTGGCTAAGCCAATACGCCGACTATCGATGCCAAACCCTTTCAGTATATAGTCAAATTTATTTTGTTGATGAGACGGTTAAAATGTTTAAGCTTGGTGAAGAGACTACATTATCTGGGAGAAATTTCCAAATGTTTACTATTCTATTTACAAAACTGTTCTAACGAAGTTCAAAGATATCAATTATCAGTTCGATTAAACTGATTTTATGCGTGTAAAATGATGTGATTAGTTTCTCACTAGAAAATTAAATCGCAACACCTAAACGAAACTTAAGGGCACGGAAATCTCTTTAAGATGGTTATGACTTGTTCGCGTTGAAGCTTCGAGTAATAATGTTTTAGCGGAAATATCCTTGAATTGTATAATTTTCTGAAACCAATGAACAGAATATTTAACCAATTCAAAGGAATCATGGAGTTTACAGGGAAATTTAATTGAAGAATGTTTTGAAAAATGAATAATATTTGTTGATGTGAGCAAAATATTTAACAATATACGGTGTCCCAGCAAAAAGCAAGTCGTGAATTTCAGACTTATACTATGGGATGTGGCAGAGGATCTCGTGGAAAGAACTGCAAAAGAATGTCGCGCTCTGGGAGCTGATGTCAAAACGTACAAAGTCGACTTAAGCGATATGAAAAATGCATATGCGTAAGCTGTCGTATTATTTACATAAATTTTAAATCAATTTACAATAAATTGTAATTATAATACGAGGCGTCCCTGCAAAGCAAATAAATCTCAAACGATCCTGGGTGCGTTTGATTTGATTTTTATTAACTGCCAGGTTGAAATTGTAAACTTCTGATTTCACAATAATTTCCAGAGGGTATGCACTGCCGATTAAGCCTATTGTACAGAGGCGGAAAACTAGAGAATTTTTTGGGGCATGATTCCAGGGTCGAAATTTGCCGGTCAACGTTGCATAGGTATTAGTAGGAGACTGGAGGTTACCCTCCTGAGGGCAGGACACCGTGTTCCCTTTCCTATATTCGGACATTCCTCACCTCCCACCATGCCGGAAAATCCTCCCACTTTGGCAAAATTTGGAAATCATGGGTATAAAATTAGCACAATTTAGCAAAAATCGCGAAAATTAGCAAACTCAGGAATAGTGTTACCGTTTTAGAAAATTTTTGGGGTGCATGAATATGACGGTAACCTCAGCCAAAGTTTTTTCGGGAGAGGGATGGTGGATCCTGATCCTCAGGATCACTCCCCCAAAGATTTACGCGAATGGAGTTGTTAGCGTGAACTTCAGCTCTTATCGTTGGTGTCCATAGGGAGTATAGGGGTTGCCCATACCCTTGAAGTCTCGTACATCTGGCTCCTCGAGCACTAAAGAAATTTAAAAATTTCA
The DNA here is from genome assembly GCA_030248225.1 of Trileptium ribeirensis. Lineage (NCBI taxonomy): Eukaryota > Metazoa > Nematoda > Enoplea > Enoplida > Thoracostomopsidae > Trileptium > Trileptium ribeirensis. The sequence continues at coordinate 8,240 of JASANE010014500.1, forward strand.
GCAACTATATACGAGAAAATTATGGATTATAAACCAATTTATTGCAAATTAGGAGCAAATGCAACGTCAGCTGAAATTAATTCCGCTAGACCGCAAACTCCCGCCAGGCACGAAGCACCCCCACCTAAATCACAACACCTCCTAAACCGACGGATTTTAGGCACATTATGATTCTTAGGTATATATGAGCCTTGGATCATATCAAAGATTAAGTTAATACGTTGTTGTCAACCAACTTCCCCCCCACGTCCAGCTGTTTCTTTTTGCCTTATATAACGGTATAAAGCACAGGGATATTTTAGCAAGAATTTCGTTACGGGGTTTTTTAATAAGTTTAAAAAACTGCAAATGCATTTTTACTTAGGTATTTTGCACTCTTACGTTAATGCACCATATATGTAGTATAACAGCTGCCATAAAATCAAGAAAGGACTGATATTTCCTTCCAATTTTTAACATTTGATGCGTAAATATTGGCGCTTACCAACAAATAAATTTGTATGCATGTTTGTTCTTTCAAGTGTAAGTGAACAAACAACATCAAAACTAGTCTGAATCTTAGTGCTATCGTCTAACATAATGGCTTTAAACCCAATTTGGATCTAATTACCACAGTGCTGAAAATTTCATGGAGATGACCTACTGCTCGTGTAAGAACGGGAGCATAACCTAATTCATCAACGAATAACTCATGAGTGGCAAAAACAGGCAATTTGCAGCAAAAACGGTGCAGGTGTTGCTGTCTGCTATAACTCATGAGTGATTGGTAGCAGCGATTTTCCCAGATCCAATGTTCACAGTGGTGCATCTAATGCAAATTATATGTTATACAGTGCGTATCAGTTGATGGAGCTAATGTCATATAGAAACTGAGTAACTTTTCTTGTTTGAACAATTTGTAGAGTTGGTGAACAAACAAAGCGTGAAAACGGAAATATCGATATTCTGGTCAACAATGCAGGGGTCGTTTCTGGACGTACCTTCACTGATCTTAGCGACCAGCAAATTACACGAACGTTGACGATAAATGCAATTGCTCATTTTTGGGTAAGCGAGCATAAGCTATGTTTTTGAGAAATTATAGGGAATTATAGGTACGCAATAATAGCATGGTATAGGGATTTTGCGGCGATGTGTTGAGGATTACACAGGAGTGCTCTTTAGCCTTGGGAACAAACTGGTGATCGAATCTAATTTTGTTGAGCACATGGTTCTTCCTATTCATTGGCAGTGCTGCCACCACTGCAGACACCACTGTGTGAAATGTATGTTTTCATTCTCGAAGAAAATTTCCAAGGTAAGATAATTTTTTCATATGATTAATAATTTTTTTTACTACAAACTTTCTACCATATTTAGTTTTCTCGCTTTATACGTCACACCCAGAAGTTGCAATTATATATACATCCAATAGAATGACATCGTTTGTTATTAATAAGGCTGCGTACATCTGTAGTTGGATGCTGTATCATACCTTTTCGTTGCCGCCGTATGATTTATATCTGTTCAAAAGTTGTATGATACATATTTAAAGTAATAAAATGAGCATTAAGCTCAATACAGAACTGCTGTTAATTATTACTATAGTTAGTAAACCTTGTAGGCTTAGCTATTATCCTCACTCGCAAAATAATAGTCACAATTAAGTTTAAATACGGACAGCAAACACTTTTATTAAGATATGATGAAAAAGAATTTACCGCTGTTATAAATATGTATTATGCCTAGTATTTATGCCTTTCTCACACAGTCTGTGCGTTTATGGATGCGTAATATTTCGAGTGAATGACGTTTTTCACATTAAAGATATTCTACGTTTTACCAAAAGTATTAAGCAAAGTGTACTACCCTTCAATAAAATATAAACTGTTGGAATCGTGCAGGTGTTCAAAACGCGAATATTAAAAAATTTGCCAACTATAATCATGTACAAATTCGATGCGCGCGAAAATTGATTATCAATTAATTTGCCTTGTATTCTACCGAAATATACCTGTCTAACATCGTCACAAAATATTTGAAGTCGTCAAGTACAGGTTTATAAATTACGTTAAAGATTTGTGGTGGTTCTCTAAAAGATTTTATATCACTGATATGTTCCTGCTACGACCCTATTTGAAGATTGTGGGGTTCTGTGGTTGTCACAGCACTACACTGTTATCTGTTCTACTGCGGCACTTCTGCACTGTTCTGGCACTAGTTTCGCTATGGCACTGGAGGTGTCAGCGTGCAAAAATTTTCGAATCCACGGGTACCGGCGGGAATAAGATGCTTGTCAAACACCACGACGCCCTGCCTGACGGTTCAAAATCGTTGTCGCGGCCGCGAAGCCCCTAAATTGAAAACCTAAATCGGTGGTCCTGGAAGTTCAGTTATACGTTCTAAAACTGCTATAGTCATACATGCTCAAGGTCAGCAAGATACCAGCCAGAGGCAGGTGCGGCTTCGGAGGAGGAGAGTTGGCCTTTGGCTCCTTAGGGGGTAGTTGGGGCTTCGGGGAAGGATCGTGGCTGTCGTGCTTTTCAACGCAGTCAGCCGGTTGGCGGAGGAGGGTAGATGCGCTTTCGACGCCGGGGAGGTGGGTGGATGTGGCGAAGCAGGTTATCTGGCCGAGGAGCAGTCCGACGTTTCAAGGATGTAACGCGCTCTACTTTCCCTATGTGCATGTATGGTTATACTGCAGCACATTTCAGATAACAGTTATTTATTTACCAGTAAAATTTTTCGAATCTTTTCGGAGTAGATTTTATCCTCTAACTAAATTGCACAGATAGAGATTTTAAGCATTGTATTGAGCTTTCGCGCGAGTCAATCCGTAAACCTGAAGTTGAGTTATGCGTGTCACGCTAAAAAACTAGAAACGCACACCGTACATATTTATCACTCTTGACAGTGATAATTCTTTACTACGCTCGTTCCACTCACTACGCATAGAATTCATCTATTCTTTTTATTGTTACTCTAAATTTCTCTTTATTTATTTATGTAGTTACTTCTGGTTTCAATGCTTCGCACGGACTGATAGTTTCTATAATTCTGTGAATACATGTTCAACCTGGAGCCTGTTACATTCTGATCTATACTTCTATAGTTCTGCTCGTTAGTGTTTGTGAACTTGCATAGTCTCGACTTTGGCATATAAATGCATCGTTTATCAATTCACATCAATAGAATAAACGACGTGCCATGTTAGTCCCATAATGATTTTATATGTTAACACCATGATTTATTAGCTTAGACAATAACAACTGTAAATATAAAAATTCACGGGCCGACGGGAGTTTGATACGCACATTGTGGACTGGTAGGACGGGACCGCGGGCTAGGCAATCAGCTATGCACGAAAAGCTAGCTACCCGAATTTCTCTGTTAGGACCTGCAAAAGGGTTACAAAATCTCTACACTTTTGGAAGGTCGACTTCGATCACCATTGCGTGTTTCTAGTTTGTTAAGCAACTGAAAATATAATAAGGATTACTGCGGCAGTTGTTTAGTTTACTTTGAAGGTTGCGCAGCAGCAGAGGAAAAATTAATCGTTGTTATTTCCTTAGGTAAATCCAACGGTAAATATGTAAACGTTAACAGAATCTCACTGCCCGTTCAACAGGTAGTAAATTGCTAATCACTGCTAAACCGGACAAAATACCATTGCTTTTACATGGAATTTGGTGCAATCCTACGTACGTAAGTGAAATTTAAGACTTGCGTCGAGTTGAAAAAATTGCCATATCTAGACGGATGTGATGGTTGATTACGATTGAAAAGGTTATGAGAGCAAATGGAATGAAATGTGGTGCCACGCTCAGCTAAAGCAACAAGATTTCATGTCATAATAAATATAACCGCTACTATACATAGTAATGCTATTTGAAAAATTTACATTTCTTGCAGAAATTGTTATCGGCACCTGTTGTCACTGCTATAATCTACTTAAATCAACACTCAACGCTCGAATTAAAATAGTTTTCAGTTTGGGTCGGTTTTTATTTTTTTAAAATCTGGTGTGTAGTCTTTATTTTAAGAATACATACTCATTGAGGATTACTTACTCTAAGGCGTCGGAATTGCCCCTGCCCCTCGCGCCGAGGATACGACTACCCCCGCCCCTCTGGGGCATATAACCACGAGCACGTATGATTTTAGGGTCGTCACGGTATATTGCAACTATTTCTACAAATCCCCAACTGTTTATAGATGCGTACAATTACCTGTAAAAGTATTATTTTTCGATTATCTAACTGGTCGTGCGATTATACTGCCGGTGCTATGCGTACATATATACGATTTTACAGTGGACACATATTTACAAATTGGAGGTCAGCAAAGCCGCAATGCCGAGAACAATACTGCCAATAATTAAGTAGAACGACCAGAACCATGTTTACATTGTTCGTTACAAGTAGATCAAATTTAATTATGTCTCAGTAAGTTAACTCAGCTATTAAGCTTAGGACACGTTTTGTCATTCCTTGCAGACCGTCAAGCTATTTCTTCCGTCAATGTTGACTCGAAATCACGGTCATATTGTGTCGGTGGCAAGCGCGGCCGGATTACTCGGTTGTTATAATTTCTCATTTTCTTGATCGTTTGCTATATATCAATGGATTAGTGCTGCATTTTTCGGATTATACTATCTGTTTTAATTTTTTTACATAGGATCATGTAACGCTGATGAAACTGTTAGTTGTTCGATGTCCGAAATTTATATAAAATGTTTCATAAGCTGCTGTCTTGCATGACCGAGCAGCACAAGAACGTTTTGAGAATTTTGAGATCCATAGAATTTTGAGAACTGTGGAAATCATGTGCTAGACGAAACATTTATCTAATATTTTACTAAGGATTTCTGCAGGATTTAAATGAAACAAGGAAATGGGCAGACATAAAAAAAATTGTGCCTTATAGTGCATCAGTAAACTTAAGCTGTGTCCGTTACCATCCTCTTTTGACAAAAGCAATTGCCATTCAGTTGTTCACTGAACACAAATTTAATTTTTTCATTAAAGAACAGAAATTAGTCCATTTCATATTTCATAGATTACAGTTTGAAAACGTTCGCGAACACACTGGTGTTAAAGTACAGGGGCGAATTGCATTCGCTAATGGCGTTATAGAACATAAAAATGTCGAAATCGGATACGGCTATTGAAATCCGAGCTTTGTTCTCTAACAACGTTTTGTTCATGGTGTCAAAATAGTATGATTGGAGCGAATCTTAAGTTTACTCTTGCACAGTACATTTACAAATATTCATATGCTCCTTGAGCATCGGTTATCATTACTGCGATGTCTGCTATAAACAAGAATGTCATGCTTTGTTCTGAAGACTATTTAACTTCAGTTTTAGGTCGGTTCGTCATATTAAGTAGGAAATGGTTTGTCGTCACCATAATAGTTTGCACTATGCTATATGTAGTTCTAGTTAAGGAATTCGCCTCCGTATACATGAAAAAATCTGAATTTCAGATAGGTTACTCAATTCTTGGAGAATTTTAATGCTTAATACATAATTTTTTGCAGTATCTATCTACAAATTCGCTAGTACATCAAAAATACTTTGTCTGCTGATTATGTACGAGTTAAGTCGGCGACTGTGGAGATGGACCAGGCTTTTATATATTGACCTGAATAGCGAAGTGAGGCTGTCGTTCAGTAAAGTTGGCTGTACTTCTGACGCTACGATAGCTTTGTTTTCGAGGTGCACTTATGTTAATATATACATAAATTACATTAGTATTCAGATGGCTACTCTTAACACGTACATGAGTTCATTTCCAATCCATAATAGCAATACAAAAACGCCTCGGTTCGCGAATTGCCAACTACCGTAAAAACTGGAGTTTATTGTCTGGAAAAGGAAACAAAAAGAACAAACTCAAAACCCCATAATCTGACATGTTACTGGCTAACTATGTAATAATTATGCTACTATATTAACCGTTGCAAAATATGACACGGAAAGCGAATAGAATTCGTTTGGAGCTTCGGCATAGCTTGGATTTATCAAAATGTTTTAAAAGGAATAAGTAGAGGTCTGTATATTTCCTACAAAATGGTAAATAGCTTGTCCTTTTTTCATAAAGCTGTTAATTTCATACAAAAATCGCGTATTTTGTCGAATTTAGTGTACTAAAGGCACAATGGGAGTTGGAAATAATTTCTACTATGCGGTACGACGCTTAAAATTATCAAAACAATATGAAATTATATACGCCAATTGTTTCTTAGTTTCGCAACTAAATTAGTTGCAACTGACCATAAAAATAATTTTTTTGCGGAAGCAATTTATCAATTCCCCTAATTATATTTACTGTATTAATGTATTTGGATATAACTATACATAGGTATTCCATTGCTGACCGACTATTGCGCTTCCAAGTTCGCAGCAGTAGGATTTTTGGAGTCTCTCACATTAGAACTAATGAAACTCAACAAGACTGGCATCAAAGCCACGATTATCTGTCCTACATACATGGATACGGGCCTGGTTCCTGGAGTTAAAGATATGACGTAATTTTTAAAATATTAATTTGTAGTACATATAATTGGAAATGATCTTTATATCTTCGTGTCCCTTTATTATTAAATCCCATTGGGCTCTTCAGTCAATAATTGTAAATATTTTTTACATCTTCGTGTCACTTTATATTATTATATCCCATGGGGCTGTCCAGTCAATAATTGGAAATGTTCTTTATATCTTTGTGTCCCTTTATTATTAAATCCCATTAGGCTTTCCAGTCAATAATGCAATGCTGAATGTTTGCACTTGCTTGAAAAACTTAGCTGGGTGACTAAAATCTCTGCGTACGAGCAGCTTAGTTCACATAAATGTGTAGATCGCTGTAATTTGTTTAAATTGGAAATTTGGTCATGCCAAAACCTGCTGAAACATTCTGGTTTTTCGTTTTACCATGGTAATGTGTCAGATTTACACAATGAATACGATATTAGATTGCATAGATTATCGACTTGGGCTGACTCCGAAAAAGTATATATTTGTATTTTTGCGATGCCTGATAAGCTAACTGTCCTGTTGTTAACTACTTAACATTGTATTTATCATTTTAGCGTACATTCTTGAATCTTGGTATGCCGGCAGTGATAAATTGATGATCAACAGATATATTTATTGGTTAAGCAAAATATGACTCGGTACTTCTAATTTACACTAATTGTTAAGCATGGCTTTATCTTCAACCAAGTGTATCGATTTTACATTATTATTAGAAGAATGTTGAAACAAGTTTCAAGGTTGAACAACTTTATAATCGAATATTTACTTACCTATAAGCAACTGAGGCATGACATTAGAAAGTAACAGCTGACCACTAATAAAATATAGAACAAAACTTCGAACTGTTGCAAGTAACTGAGGAGTTGAATTTACCAATTTAGTCAAAGAATATTAGGAGGATGTTCAATCATAAATTGTATTTAGTAGAGGCTGCACTGAAACCGTTAATTGGCGACGTCATTTAAATTATAAACGTTTGCGATATTCGTCTAAGTAAGGCTGGGAAATTCAATGACTTGCTATATGCAATCAGGGACAACACTAAAATTTTTGACCAAATTATTACGTTTTCCTAGAGCAGTAATTGGTCAAGAACTATGCAGTAGCCTTATTAAATTTTCTGACATAAACATCGTTTCCATGAAAGGTTAAGCGACAAAATGTATGTAATTTTGGATTTAAAATATAGGGTTTGGCTGAGTAATTAAAAAATTAAAATTTAAAAATTGTAAGTCAATAATTACATGCGTATTTCAACATAGGACACACGTACGGTAAATATTTAACTAAAGCAAAGATTTCTACTTAACAAGCAATGGGCTTTTCTATGTTAGAGAGGTTGTTGCTTATATATTTGCAAGTATTTCTATCTAGTGGTGTAAGTGACAGTTCGAACCAAATCGTACCAACCAATCTTAAATTATAAACAAAAGCAACTCAACGGACAAGGTGTTAGTTCAAAATGTGGAGATTTGACAACTTTGTAATCTGATGGAGCGCTTATTCGGTTTCTAACGTTAGAACAGGTAAGCTGGTTTATACCACGTACTTTGCAAAAATTTTAACGCCTTATGTTTGCCCCTTACTAGGTTACAGAAGATAACATCATAATCAGAACTGATTTTTGCCCGAAATAAGGGTGTTCCTCAATGGTGCTTGCGAACAAAAGGTGATATGTTCCATTCTATGATTGCAATGAATGGTAAAAAATTTAGTAAATTCCGCCGATCGGTTCTAGAGTTATAGGCGTTGCAATAAACATTGCTTTTTATTACTGTATAGCGCAGCTAGGCAACAGGATAATCTACCTAAGGATGTATTTATTCAGTAATAATTGAAACAATTTGCTAGATTTTGCTAAATTTCTGTTGTTTGGTAGCTGTTATCTGCGAGTAAGCACTTGCTGTCGATGGCCATTTTAAAGACATGCCCTTCTATGCAATAATGCCACCATTACTATATACCATAAAATCAAGCAAGGATCATAATTTTATTGCTGATTTAATGTCTGCATACACCTAGGTTAAACACCCAACGGTAAATAACATATATATCAATAAAGCTTCGCGTCGCTTTTATATCAGAGGACTGCTGCTCGGCGTGAGCAGAAATCATAAACACTATGTACTTGAGGAGAGTGTAAGCAGATCAAGAATTTGACATATACGTTTTGATGTATTGACAGATTCGAGTGTTTATCCTTCGGAATATGAAAGAAAATCCCACTGAGGCTTGAATTTCGATAGCCAACTCGATGCTTTGTTCTTACCGCTGGGCTTAGCCTTATTGATAATTATTTGCTAGCCAGTACAAAGCATGTGTAATATTTAAATACATCACAATGGATAACTAATACGATGGTTAAATACATAATCACTCGTAGCTGCACCTTAAGTCAAATCGGGTAGTTCATTGCAAAGATACTGACATTAAAGTAACATTATCTCTGAAACTTTCTGAGAAGTAGGTTTTACACCTTATTAGAAACTGAACAAAATGTGGATAAGGTTAACACTATCTGCCTGTCGCAGATCCGACAGGTGGCAATGAAATCTTGAGCTAAATATAACCAAGTATTTCAAAACCAAAAATGGTAACAGTAAACGATACACGACTTTTCGTGCAAAATAATGTTTGTTGATTTAGTAGTTTCAGCGATATTGGGTACATATTGATAATGTAGTATACAGCCAGCCTAAATATACACAAAGTGCCAATATATAAACCAAAAGCCACCAGGTAGTCGGAAATCGTAGTAACAACAGTAATACCTTGGCAATTTTGACACAAAAATTGTAGTTTTGCTCTAATATTTGTTTTACAAAGAGGTTATTGGCTTGATATTATGCCTGTGTGTTATGTTTGATTATACTATATCACTTGTACTGTGAAACAGCTTTATCACGTTACTTTCAATGTTACCATGCTATATACCGAAACGAAAAATTCGACATGATTTTGGTCTAAAAGTGGACGTTTTTAATATTTGCTTTTGGGAAAACTGGTACACATATAAGATGCCTTTATTATTATGTACCGAAGGTTAAACGGAATCACTTTGAAAAAATTACGGGTCCCCATCCGTTCCTGATCTATAGCCGTTGTGTTAATAAAACTTAGCGTTAGTGCATTACCAAGAAACAAGATCATCTATACTGCGGAAAAATATTTTTATTTACTAATAAACTTTTCTCTTTTCTTAAGTTTTCTCGTGGTGATGAATAATTTTAAAAAGTTATAGTATCATTCAAAAGACTTTTATAAAGAACGGTGTATGTACAGAAATTTGTAGATGTCCATGCTGCATAGATTGCAAAACAATAAAAAACGCTTTAAAATGCCGAAAAAATATGATAGTAATTACCTACTGTGTAAGCCAACAGTGGTTAATGTTGCATTGTGTTATTATATTTGTTTAACTAAAAGATACTAACGAAGTTTCATTTTGTTGGTGGCTTATAGGTTCATGCCCGTCATGGATCCAAAGTATGTGGCCGATCTGGCAATGAATGCGATATTGACCGATACTGTGGTGTGTGCAGTGCCACGGATGGTCTATATACTGAATTTTTTGAAGTCGTAAGTCTTTAAAGTATATTAATGACAAATGCAAATGCTTAGGAAAAGCATCACACTGTAACGGTCGGATCAGTTTCTTTTCTGTAGTCAGCTTCTACTCTATATTTGGCAAACAGACTACTATTGACGAAGCCTTGCCCAAGTTTTCTACGCACAAGCCCAGTCTTTCCTTTTTGATTAAACAAGTGTATATTTTAGGCTGATTATTTGCAGGTGCATCTGATTCCATTGTAAATATATGTAGACTAAATGGCAGTTTTTAGTCAAGTTGTTTTGGTTCCCGCGCTTCAAACATTAGGTATAGCGTATGTCAGAAGTGTTGCACTTTCGGGCTGGGGCGAGGCCGCCACAGGCGCAAAAAGTGATGACGGCAGGTAAAAATACTGCAAAAATAGTCTGTTGGTTAGGTTCTATGAAGTAGAGCCGTTTATTATAGAGCTCTAAATGCTTTTTTGAAACTTTGTTTTCTACAGTATTGTGTTTGCTGTTTCGTTTATTCGTTCCCGAACGAGAAAATTCTGTTAATATTGCATTTACACTTTCGAGGCACACTTTTGTTTATTAGAAATGCCTAAAGCTTTTCTGGGCTTTTTGTTGATTATCGCTTTAGTGTCATTATTTTTTCTTCTGTTACCCAACTCTTAGATAAAATTTTTCCTTTTAAGCGGCAAATTCATGTTTGGGTACGTTCCATAAACCATTGGATGTATTTTTAAGATATTACACGTTTTAGATATTTATATGGCATATATTTCATAATTTAGTTTCACGAATACGTTTAATTTTTAAATTTAATATTAATATTTTCAAAAATTTACTTTTCATAGTAATATCTGACTAAAATTTAATGTTGCTAAGATAAGTCCAATTAGAGAAATATATTCCTACAGCAATATAAATATTGTATGAACATTTATATTTGACGATTTCAGATTTATGCCACCCGAAGCGAGCACATATCTTTCGCAACGGTTGGGTGTTATCGATTCAATGAACAATTTTCGACCGAAAACTAACTAATGAAAATTTAACAATGCAATCGCAATCATACATTTTTTATTATGTTATCGGTGCAACGAAACGGTTTTTGATTAATATTTTGTTATCTAATGATGATTTTATAAAATAAATCAGATTCAACCTTATTTATTAACCAGTTACGGAGCCATGTACCGACCAACAGTGCTCTGCTGCTCAAAGGGGACCAGTTTGTTTGTATGTTCGGTTTGTGAAAACACAGTATATATGGATAATAAATCAGATTCAACCTTATTTATTAACCAGTTACGGAGCCATGTACCGACCAACAGTGCTCTGCTGCTCAAAGGGGACCAGTTTGTTTGTATGATCGGTTTGTGAAAACACAGTATATATGGATAATAAATCAGATTCAAACTTATTTATTAACCAGTTACGGAGCCATGTACCGACCAACAGTGCTCTGTTACTCAAAGGGGAGCACTTTGTTTGTATGATCGGTTTGTGAAAACACATTATATATAGATAATAAATCAGATTCAAACTTATTTATTAACCAGTTACGGAGCCATGTACCGACCACCAGTGCTCTGCTGCTCAAAGGGGAGCAGTTTGTTTGTACGATCGGTTTGTGAAAACACATTATATATGGATAAATGTATGTACGGCGGAATACTTTTGAATTTGTATCAATAAATTTCTTATACAGCATATCGCTAAACGAAGACACAAGTTACAAAGGTCGACGGCAATTATATCACTAAATATCTCTGGGTCTTGCTACATTATATTCGTGTAATATAATGATTTGCTTAGCTTGGTGACAATCGGCAGTCCAATTTTGCGCAGCGTAATACTGAATCTGGTTATATTTGTGAAACGACTAAATAACGCTGTTACTGTAGAGCGAAGAGCGGTAGAATCGGAGAATGTGCATCATGGCACCGAGTTTTGATGTTGGGTAAATATAACAATAGCGTTATCTTTTTTAAACTCTTTTACTCTAAATTAACTTGTTTTTCACTGTTTTGGTTCGTTGGCTTTGTCCTCAGATGCATTGACTGAACGACCACGTCGCAATATATTTAAACAGCAACTTGCTTGCTAATTTTTTCAGGGCCGACACGAAAATTAAATATTTCAGAATCGGCTCTTACTGGTATGTTCGCTGCTTTTCAACTAGGTGCCGATGCTCTGCGTAGTGGCACCAAAGAGTATGTTTGCACAAAATGAGGTTTCCATATATATCAATTATTTATAAAAAGATATTGGCACCAACCACTGACTTTAACTAATTACAAAAGTGTATTCCCAGTAAATCTCGACAAAACTAGATAAGCCATTTTTAATTCATCGACGACGAACGACTATCTACACCGTTTTGGGCTTCTTATTTCATTGTGAAAGAATTGTTTCTTGCTCCACAGCATTACTAAAGCTATGTATTATGTGGCACTAACAACCACTCGCCCAAACATATCGAACTGCAGATAAACACCAGTAATACATAGTTCGCATTTCCTACTGAAATTATTCCTAATAGAGGCACGTTATGTTTCGGCAAAGTAGTGGTCTTTTGCTTCGCTTAAAATTGAGATATAGAACTTTAGTTTCATTCTATGGAGCTATAATATTTAAATTGCTAAAGCAACGGCCCTGTTTCGGTTGTCTCGATGGCGAAGAAAGTTGAAACCATGCAACGCTTGCCAAGAACAAACTATAGACTCCAATGATGTCGTCGACAAAATGATCGTTAATAACAAATCGGTAATGGGGTTTAAAAATTTATTTAAAGTTTGTCTGCGATGGGCGGACGTTGCATTGATGACCACTTTGTTTGTACTCTTATGTATTATCTTATCTAAGGAAAGTCTTGTGAAAAATACAAAGAAACCCAGTTGAGGACACGTCGCAGCATACTACAGTTTTGTAGATTCACAAGTTTTAATTTTCATCGCTAACTTTATTTAAAAACTTATCACAATGCTTTGACGCTTTATGATGTGTACTTGGGCGTGATTTAGGGTTACAAGTTTTATTCAAAGAACCCTATTCTACTCTCTTGCCCAAGAACATTATTTCACCAAAACGCAAATCCTTACTGTAAGCCTTTTGGAATTTTATAGGAGTAAATCGGACCTTTTTGTGACACATCTGGATATTAGTTTACGAAAAATAAACAACTTAATTCTGGTCATTTGCTGAGAAGCACTATAGTAGTTTATCTTTTATTTACTCCTGGCCCTCGGTGTCATTAAAATAGCTACTTAGAAGATGCGCTGAAATTATCAGCTATATGATTTATAGTTTATAAAAGGCCTCAAAATTTGGAGCAACTGTATTTATCCATAAAGATTGGAGCCCCGAAGTTGTTCTGCGACTCGCAATATAATGCTTGCCGTCACTCCTAGCTTTAATAGCCACTTTTACCATGCCTAACGATAGACCCTGAAATAAATACAATGCTGTTGATGTTTAAGAAATGGTGACATCATAGAAAACAAAGAAAAACCTTAGTTCACAACATATTCTTAACTAAAATATTTTCCATTGCTCAAATATGGATTTAGAATATTAGCATTAGGGACAAATTATAGCCGACTATAATCTGCGAAGAGATATCGTTCTGGTGTATGGACAAGTTCGTTCTCGCTATCAATTTTATCTTAACACGTACATGAGTACCTTGAGTTTTACGACAGGAATTTATTTACGATTTAATAGAGCTTGATACCAGTTTACTAGATCAAAAATTATTTTGGAACATGCGAAATTACGTTTTATTGCTAGCTTAGAGAATCTACAAATTGAAACCGAACAGGTAGATAGAATATACGGTTTGCTTTGATCCAAAATATGGTATATTTAAAATTCCGAAAAAGTGCAAAAGCGAAGCTCTAAAGATTGAACCCTAGTTAGCTTTGGATGCAAGTTCATGGGAACCTTCCAAGGTGCAAAATCAGTAAGAGCAATATTGTGTCCCTCCTGGTGACGACAGCTATGCGTGTATGAGTATCATACCACGGTATTCATATATTTTATGGTGCTGCTCGTGAAGTAGAAGTCGGCGAAGAACAGAGCGGGCTGAGGCAACCGCCTATAAAATGAAACAAGAGGAAACACATGACAATGTAAGTCAGACATAAAAAGCCTATGCCACGCAAAATCCAAAAATATAAGTTACGATAAAGCATCAGACTGCTGCTAGTAGTAACTACAGTCGAGATCGCTCTCTGTGACTAACTACCCGACCGTTTACAATCTACGCCGCGATTCAATCTATGCGGCGTCTGCTGTGAAATCTGTGACCAGTTATAACACTACTTGTGACTCAATTTAGTTGTCTTCAGTTCATTGTAGCGGCCATTTCCTTTGGCTGGAAACAAACCTTGGCAAAATAAATTTACGAGAAATAGCTGTGCTCCAAACCCCTCGAGTAGACCTATCTCTACTGGAACTAACTGAAATAGATCTCTTCCAAGATTTGATTCCAGCAATCATTATCACCATATTTCTGCTCACAACATACTGTAGTTGCCGCGTTTCTTTTATTTAAATTCTACGTTATGTGGTCTGAGCCTATTTTTCTTATCCTATTTGCACTGGCATTGGTGCACCCTTTTACAACGCTAGCAGGGTCTAGCGTGCTTTGCGAATTTCAGATTCTTGTTTCATTGCACTACTTGAGATGGTCATAACAATACATAAAGGTAAATATCGCCTAAATATTATAATTTTATAATCCTAGCTTGCTCTACAAATTTAAGGTCGAACGAAAGAGCCATAGATATTTAATAGTACAGATAGCAAAATAGTTGGCATCCGCACCAGATCACAGGTTTTAAATTTGCCTGTAGTACCGGTTTTTTCGGTCTAGGTCCGGACTCGCCCAGACCGCTTGCCCGATTCAGACCTTTGAATTTTTACATCCCACCAGTAGTGAATTTCAGCCAACTATAGCTGATGCTGCGATAACTGTATGGTTCATAATTTTTCTCCGAAGTTGGGGTGTTATGTAGCTAAAAAATTTTGGAGTGTGATACTGACTCAGCACCGGTGTTAAATAATAAATATATGATTCCTGAAATTCTGCAACCTTGTGCCATATGTGTACGCGTGTCGAATGCGGCATTGACGTTATAAATTGCCCAACAGGTGGAAGTTTTGTCGCTGTCTAATCAGGACCATACAATTTTGCGCGGGAGCGCAAAGGCCAGACATTATCACGGATACTATGTACTATATACCACGGTGTCGTCCACACTCTATATTATAAATAGATTTTTAAAAAGGCGGCAAAATGATTGTAGACAAATTTCATCTTATGCAAACAAGTTCACTGTATCCCGTACATCCTATCGTTAATGATGTGTCGTTAAGGTTCCTGGAAAACACTTGCGCTACATTCTAATGTTATAACGCGAAAAATAATCTCCCCAAACGCTGTCGACGTCACTAAATGGAGTTTGATTGTGTCTACGGTACCATACTGAAAAATCGATGGTGTCCTGGTCGCCATATAAAATTATTTAAAAATAGTGTTGGTTTACCGTTGTACACCCTATTTTTTGTGGAGTTACTCAGGTAGTACGTAGAGAAAACTTCGACATGTCTGGCGAATTATGACTTAAATTTTGTATTAGAATTCTGGTATTTGTTAATACACATGTTCGCCCGTTTCAAGCGTATTTATAAAAGATCTGATGAGAAAATTTCGTAAATAGGATTCATGAAATTTAGGTAATAAAATTCCACACATCAAAATTTTAAAAATATTTTCACTGTAAAACCAAATATTTAGTAACTATGGTGACCGGCAAATTTTTACACAAATTTAAATTTGGTACTGAGAGTTACAATATTATTCCTTAATAAATGTTGCCATAACGTCGTTATGAACATATTGAATACAAAACTACATGTAAAAATACTCCGTAATAAACTATATCCACGGTTGAACAAAAATTTTTTTATGTTTGCCCAAATTATATTACTGAATTGGTCGGTCGGGCCCAGTCCGTACCGGCTGAGATCGAAAATTTTTTCCAGGTTGTATGGCTATAAAACATACATATATAAGTGTGTTTTTGTGTCCGTTGTGTATTAACAAGCGCGAGCTTACTATCTGTTTTCATAGCAGCTACATAAACAACATTATTGGCATATTATGCAGGATTCACTTTGTAATGTTCCCGATGGTTTGAACATTTGTCGCCCTGTAGTCAAGACCATAGAGTACGAACGGTGTCAATCACACTAACGCCATCCTTCCCAAATCGAGAGTGTTCACGACTCTATGTATGGAATTCGCTCTTTCTTAGGGTTTTCCTGAAATAGTTTGCTTTCTTAGACGACTTTGACCGTGTCACTTGGTCACCGAGTCAAGGTGTACGATCCGGCGGTAACCCATTCTGATTCACAGGCCGAAAGGACTCTCCTCTCACTCAACATAACAGGAGAGCGTCTTTTGCTTTACTCTTTATCTGCTTTACTCTTCCGATGAGACACAGTGATAACTCTAGTGCGCGTAAGTCAAACCCCCCGATAACGATTGCTCTAAACTCAAGTAAGAACCCGACCAGAAGGCAGAATTACCCGTAGGTTTGGCAGAAGAGTGTTCGGCTGATTTCTGCGATACGTTCCGGCTGCGCAGCTCGAAAACAAGATATAAACCCACGACAGAAGATGTTTTCATCTTCACGTCGGTTTCATTTGCAAATACTTCCAAGTTGCTTGGAAATCACGCACAAGCGGCTTCACATCATGACAAATCTACTTTCATGACAAAGCATTTAATTTAATTTTAAGCATTAAATATCACATTTTAAGTTCACATTTAACTTGAACACATGCCTGATTTTATACAGCACCGTAGTCTGTGGCTAAGGCGCTACCGAAAACGCATTTGTAATCCATCTGCAATAGCGATTTACTAAGGATATACTCAACTTCATTGAAATACTTTTTCTTCTCACTTCTCAAACATTGAAATGGTTAGTTACTTGATTAAATGACTTTTTGTTGTGCGCAATGTGGAGTAGAATTGTGCGACTATCAGATCACATATCGGTCATATTTATATTGGCAGTGAAATGTTCAGAAAACAGACGTGTCAGTATACAATATCGGTTCCATATGGACTCGTTGTACTACCGCAAACCATGCTACGAAATGAAGAAATAGGTGGTACTAACCATAACAAACCCGTAGCGTTGTAACACAAATTGGATGTTGACTGAACTCCTGGACGATTTTATGCACTATGGCTTGCACAGTAGCTCTCTCGCGACGGGCACAAAATCTAAAGTAGGTCGTCTAATTACCGCATTAAAACTGGAGATATGCAACAAGAGTATGATCATAACCAAGGCTCCAAATAAGATGGCATCATGCTGTGGATCCTTGCGGGTAGGGTTAGCCGTTATTTGCAGTAGCTGGTATTCACGCTCCCTGCCGACAACATTCTTCAGTAGTTGCTCCCTAGGTAATTGGTATCATCCGCGGCTAAAAGGGTGCTTGTTGTGCTCAATGTGCTAGAAAACTACATATCAAAGCAATTCAATTCATGGAATGATTGGCATTGCTAAAGTACTCATCAAACCTACGTTTTATCTATGTAGTACCAATCTTGACTGTCCTTCCGTATCTTGGTCTTTTTAAAGATTACAAACCGATAAAGTCCTGTTCTGTAAAACATGGCACAACCATACTACAAACTCACAGTTACATACAACTTGAATTTCTTAAACATTTGAATACAACATTGGTAACTTCATTACAAATAGCACCCATAAAATAGCCCGCTGATTGTTGATGCAGTTTAATGAAAGAAACCCACTCAAAAATTTTGCAACTTTCCATATTCCAATAAAAATTACTGCAAAGTTCCGCATCCTGAAAATTTACCGTTTTAAAGAAAGTTTAGTAATTTTGGTTTTTGAAAATGAAAGAAAATAGTGTACAAATAAACAAAATTAGCATCATACTATAAGCGCGAAATTCCGATTATAATACGGCCTGTAAGAAAATGTTAAGACCATTCCCTTTAACGTAAATTGCGTAAAAATGCGGTTTATCAGCTGTAAACCTGTTTTCAAAGCTATTCCAGCACGCGATAAATCAGCAAAATGCTGTGTGCGCTATTCTCAGGCTGTGCATGATTCAAACAATGCAGTTGTCACTCAGTGGATGGTATTATTTTAAACATATTTTTCACTCATCACGGTGTTTTCATTGTTTCCAGTAAGACGTTGTTGTCCATAAGAACGTTCCAATGTCTCTGGTTTATTAATAGCCATTCTATTATACTTGCGTGTGACCAGTGAAAACATAACAGCTTGACGTTAAAACCAGCCTTATTTTAATTTATTTTAGATTTTTTTGCCGTATTTCTTCTTCTGTGAACGTTAGTAACATGGGTGAGAGTACACGCTGGAGCTTGAGACAGTTGCAACAAGAGTAAAGTGCATCGCTGATTGGTTTAGTATGAATGTAGTAACACGAACTCGCTGCTTCGAAATGAACACATGGCACAATGAACAGAATAGGGCTGCTGGAATCACCCCAAGATCATTTGGATACTACCCATATCAACGTACCGGCTTAGCACAGACTGTATATAAATGTCTTCTGTTATGATTGTATTTGCATTAAATTTATGTCCAGGATCTGGTTTCAGTCAGCAAACTCTTAGTTCGGTAGTATATACTTCGCGATACGTCGGGTGGTGGTTATGTAATCAGCTTACGGAAAAACCAAAATCCAACTTCATTACCACGGCTTCGCAAAGCCAAAATACATTAATGAATGCAACTCGGAATGCAACTCAATAATAAAAACGTAAAATGCTAGACGGGATAATATTAATGATAATACTTTCCTCATCGATGTAATTTCAACAACTTAAAGATGAGAGTAAGTAGAGAACAGTGGCTTGACATTTCAACAACTTAAAGATGAGAGTAAGTAGAGAACAGTGGCTTGACATTTAAAGCTCTGATGGTGTCAGCAGCCGCCAAACCACTCACCCTCCCTAACCGCCCAGACTTCGATAACCATACTAATTACGCTAAGTAGATTACCAAACTGGCACGATCTGGACTTGCCATCAGAATGGGTGTATGTACGGTTTTGCTGTACACTCTAGGTCTAATCGGAGAGTTCGAATAAATAATGTAAGATCCAACTATTAAGTTATGGCATTTGACGCCATATGAGCATTGCTTACGGTTATTATACATAGAAAATGAATTTGTATTTTTTTGCTTTTTTGCGGTTATTTGTAAAAAAATTTATACAGGTCTGTGCAACTTTTCCTGTCGTCTGTCATATTACAATCAAAGTTGGTATTTGTAATATGCAGTAGGTCATTGCACTGTCACGTACTTTATAATATGGAGTAGCGCGCAGCGTTAAGTTCACATGCAAGCGTTATCAGTTTAAATTGTAACTAAACAAATAATACAGGTTTTATAAAGTCGGTGGGTGAGATAAAACCCGTAACTGCTTCTAATTATAGGAATATGTTTTTCAGTATTATTTTAGTTAGAAGTAGACACTATCGCAGTTAGTAAAGTAAAGCCTATATCACATTTTTACCGTTGTTTATTTTTAATGAATCGTTATCGCAAGCTGTAAGTTAGGTCATGCCTATTAAGCTGATCTAACTGCGCTATATTCTTATGACATTAAATCATAAACTTACTACTAAATTAACTACTAAAAACAAAATATTTAATACATCGCAATATCAGAAGCCATTCAAGGCATAATTTCAAATCATGACTTGCTTTTCATATTTTTACAATTTTTGATGTCAAAATTAAACACGGGTTTCACTCGCATTTTGCGGCGCATTTTATATTACAACGCGAGTAACATTTTGCTTTATCCAAACTGCGATTTTTATGTTGAGATTGAGATGTATCCTGAATCTGGCTATTATAACATTGTAGTACGAACACTAACTAAAATTTCATTTTGATATCAATAAACAAATTTAAATTTAAATACTAATGGTGTGTTGGTAATAAACCCAATGCGATATGATAATGTCCAGTCGATAGCGCAATATTATCGGATCTGAATCAGATTATGTTTGGCAAAAAACATGCTATATGGTACACATAAACATGCTATATGGTACACATAAACATGCTATATGGTACACATAAACATGCTATATGGTACACATAAACATGCTATGTGGTACACATAAACATGCTATATGGTACACATAAACATGCTATGTGGTACACATAAACATGCTATATGGTACAAATAAACATGCTATATAGTACACATAAACATGCTATATGGTACACATAAACATGCTATATGGTACACATAAACATGCTATATAGTACACATAAACATGCCATATGGTACACATAAACATGCTATATGGTACACATAAACATGCTATATGGTACACATAAACATGCTATATGGTACACATAAACATGCTATATGGTACACATAAACATGCTATATGGTACACATAAACATGCTATGTGGTACACATAAACATGCTATATGGTACAAATAAACATGCTATATAGTACACATAAACATGCTATATGGTACACATAAACATGCTATATGGTACACATAAACATGCTATATAGTACACATAAACATGCCATATGGTACACATAAACATGCTATATGGTACACATAAACATGCTATATGGTACACATAAACATGCTATATGGTACACATAAACATGCTATGTGGTACACATAAACATGCTATATGGTACAAATAAACATGCTATATAGTACACATAAACATGCTATATGGTACACATAAACATGCTATGTGGTACACATAAACATGCTACATGGTACAAATAAACATGCTATATAGTACACATAAACATGCTATATGGTACACATAAGCATGCTACATGGTACACATAAACATGCTATATAGTACACATAAACATGCCATATGGTACACATAAACATGCCATATGGTACACATAAACATGCTATATGGTACACATAAACATGCTATATGGTACACATAAACATGCCATATGGTACACATAAACATGCTATATGGTACACATAAACATGCTATATGGTACACATAAACATGCTATGTGGTACACATAAACATGCTATATGGTACAAATAAACATGCTATATAGTACACATAAACATGCTATATGGTACACATAAGCATGCTTCATGGTACACATAAATATGCTATAATTTACACATAAGCAAGCTATATGGTACGCATAAACATGCTGTATGGCAGGTACACATAAACATGCTATATTGTACACATAAACATGCTATATGGTAGGCGCAAAATTTGGTCTTATTGGACGGGATCGGATACAATATGACCACTACAAATAGGATCAGATCGGACGCAATGCCAATGCGGCCTACTACGCAATCGAACTATGCTACCGCTAATATAACTGGTCATCTAGGGGCTGCGGCTAGATTTGCCAGCATCAGCCTCGTCTGATTGCAGGTTGTTGACTCAACTAATAAGCAAGTTTGGTCTTAAGGATAAACCTTATTGAGATTAAAAATTGATATGCAATTAATATTGACAGGAGCGTCGTAACTGTGTTGGTCTAACCAGGATTCGTCAGCTTTGTAAAGATTTAAGTGAGTTTTTAGTGCGCACCATTTCGTAACCCTAAACATTAACACTAGAACTAAACTTCCTGATTTTTGTGAAATATATCCAGCCCGCTATAAAAGGCTTTGTTTTTCTGTGATTTCCTGATGTACGAACAGTTTATTTTTTTGTTTATTGTTGTAAGAAAATTGCTGTTTTCATTTTGAATGTAGCTTTTAATGTAGTCGGCAAATATAGAAAGATATATATAAATAGAGCAATTTTTTGTTTTTGTAAGCTTTCCTGGTTATGTTGATTTTTCGGTTTCTTTAACTACTTCTTCTCCATGTGGTAAATATATATTTATACGTATATAAACGAAAAAATCGCCAAATAAATATAATGGTTAATGTAACTTTAACCCTTTCGCTACAGAGCCCGTACTTGTAGGAACTCGGCAGTCAAAATCCTAAGGGATTTTGCAAATTACGGCAGATGTTAAAGAAATACTAATGCAATAATGCATAGGACATAGTACGCTTGGAAATTGGAGAACCTAAAATTTGGCGCCTTGGGACTGACAAACATGAAATACCGAAATTAGAACACTAAGCCTGCAACTCTGAAATTGAGAAAATTGGGAGCTGCGAATTTGGCAAATTGAGGGTAGATCGATCACGAAAATTAAGCATTTCTGTGTTGTGTAGATGGGGTGCGAATTCTTGTAGAGTGCTTAATCTGAAGCCTAGGCTTGGCTGCTAGACTAAAACTAAGCTTGAGACTGAACCGTAGTCTTAGAATTAGTACTAGGTTAAAATACTGTGTTAAGTGAAAAATAACATTACTTAAACTTTAGAACATAAGGATTTGATCTAACCTCTAAAGATTAGTCTAAGTCTGAGTTTCAGGCTATCCCTAAATTCTGTTTCATAGTAAGCCTAATCACACGAATAATTTTAAGCTAAGTCTTAAATTAGTTTAACACTTTAACTCCTGCAGTTGTTCGACCACAAACTAATTATGTTTGACTATGTTGTGCCAACTAAATTCTGGGAATGCTGCATGCTTGTATGCATGTTGTTGTTGGATCCGTTTAATAGCTCCGATATGACCCATGGTTAGTATACCTGACTTTCCCCAAAACGTTCAAGCTTCGGTATCTCGCAACCACCTACAATTATTCATGGATATTCGAAATATAAATTAATTCAGGACGTAAAGGGTTAATGGCTATCGAAACCCAAGGCAACTTAGCACAAACCTTAGCACAGCATAAGACTTATTTGAAGCAATATTTTAAAACTAAACCGGAGTATCAGTCAACGCCGAATCTCTAAGATAACTCAAACAAACCTTAAAATAATTCCAGTGCTTATGCGGCGTTCACGTTATAATATCCAGCCTGTTTGAAACTTTTGTTCCCCTATAGTCGCGAACCCTACAGTTGAGCAATACGTAACTGTTCATATA
>JASANE010014501.1:0-15674 GCA_030248225.1 Trileptium ribeirensis
CGTTTCCAATTTTGTTGCTGTTCAATCTCAGCGAAATGAATCGACAAATGGCAGCGTTAGAGCAACATCCGAAAAACGTGTATGGTTCTCGCATTCGACGAAAGGTTCGAGCTTGGTATGAACGATTCGGGCCACAACTCGGGGATGCTTTGGAAAAAGTTCGTAGCACGCTAGAAGAATTGGACATTCAGATTCGTCTTCTACAGGAACCCGTGATGCATAATCATCCGGAACGACATCAATGGCTAAATACTGCTAATCGTCGACGTGCGCGAATAGAGCCATTCTGGCAGCAGCATCAACGCCAATTTCATCGCTTTTTTGCAGCACAAGTCGATAGTGCGGACAATCGTATGCGTCGTTTATATACGGGATATCGATCTTGTTTATCAAGCTTCGGCGTTCCACCCTATTTGGCGCCTGAACATTATCTACGTCCAATTAGTTATCTACCCGAGCAGATTCGGCGTATCAATCAAAACAATTTCAGTATATTCGCCTCTCTGGATCAACCGTTACCAGAAATGCCAAATGCTGAATGGGGCGTTTACAATCATCAATAACTGATAAACTGCTAATAGCAATAATAACTTATAACTATTAGTGATTATATTCCGGATACGACTCTTGCCATAATAACAATTATCGACAATTTGCTTTATATACACAATAAACAATGTGCCATTGATATTTTATTTCTTCATGGTGTGCCAAAGGAAGAATGAAGAATATAAACATTACTGGTGATGGACCAAAATCATATTTTGATAGTCATTGCTAATGTTGCTTATATTTCTTTTATATCGTTGTAATGGATATATACAATGTGGTAATTATGTGATGATATGGATATATTTGTTGTGAAGCCGGGTAACCATAGGCATCGGGCCTATATCAAGGGCTGAATTTCGGGCCTATCTGGAAAAAAAACTAAATTTTCAAGACAAAATTCGCGACAAACTTCATTTTATTTAGCAAACAAAACACTAAATCTTTTCTATGTTTTAAAATAACCTAAAGCCAAACATACGGTTCCGCTTCGGGGAGCAGAAACAGAATTTCCATTTAAGATAATACGGAATTTTAACCTAATACGGACTCAGACTAATTACCTTCTCAAGAAAATTTATGTGGGAATTTTTCTAAATCTACCAATCTGTCAAATTATAATTTCTTCGGGGTTATAGAACTGATAAAAATCTACAATGTACATATGATAAATTTCGTTAACTATCTACCTTTATAATATTGTGTTGAGCTTGATTACAGGGATATATCGTATTTTGTGTTTAATTCGTTGTGTTATTTGCTTTTATATTATAATATGTTATGATGTAACCTGGGTTGAATATCAACTTGCACAACTTTTGGGCTAAACGGAGCCAAGGTCACAATGTCATTTTTCAGCTAAGTTTAATTCATAAATTATAACTAGGTTTACAGAACCAATTTCTTTGCTTTGGCAATCCGTACAATTTTGTAACAAATTTTTATGGCTATAAGAGTATTTTCTATAATTCAACTAAAAGGTTTTGAAAATGGTATAAGCTAAAAATTTCTAATTCGCTCAATTTCATATTGCTTTGTATCATTGATTCGGGTAATTATTTTGTGTAATTCAATGTTCGATGTAACGTTATATTCAAATAACTTTGCTAGTTAACTGTTTACGGTGTTCAATATGTTTGCTCAGTATTAATTTTTTACTGCCATAATACTTTACTTATATATATATATTTGTATTGATAATCTGTTATATTACAGTATAGTCGTTTTGCTAATGTTTTATATGACTAATGTTGATATGATGCCATGTACACGTATACATAAGCTGCTGTTACAGTCTTATACTAATATATGGGTTTTATGTATGAAAATTCCTATTCGTTTAAAAATAAAAATTTTTAAAATACAAGTTTGACCTGCTCCTTAGATCATATACTCAACGGGGACGTTGAGGAATCGGGTCCGGGGGATGTCAACTTTTGGGCAGGTTCAACCTTGTATTTCCCTCCCTTCTAGACAATACTTCATAGGTTTTGACCTAATTACTAAAATCATATCAAATTCATTATCCTTCCCTGGGGGATATCCATTCTCCCACAGGGGTGATTCCTATATTCCTCTCCGGTGGGATAAAACTATCCAATTTCATATTTTATACCTCATTTCCTACTCCCTCTCGACATATTATCCCTTAAAACTGACTCAAAATCCATTAATGTACGAATTTCCCCATATTTACTCAAATAACACCTTTCTCTGGGTTTTATCACCATTTCCTCCCGGTGGGGTGTGTTATATTTCATAACGGCTACGTTCACACTTATTCCCACTCGGGTGAACCCATTATTTACTCCTATATGGGGTATATTACCCCTATGCCCTGATTAGACATTCCATTCTACCTAAAAATCAATGTTTTTACTTTTCCATCAAATTTACAAATTCGTTGATATTTTTCCCATTTGGGTACAACTTTTCCCAACTATCAGACTATATTTTATCTACTCCCTGTGTTGGAAACCCCTTAATTCCATTTTCATTGGGTTCAGAATCCCCTAATTTTCATTGTTTTCTCCCAAAAACACATACATCAATATTTGACTTTTTCGTATCCAGAAATATATTTAACCCCTATGGGATACCTCTATATAACCCTATTTCTCATTTAAAACTCTTCGGAAATTTCTTAAAATTTGCAAAATATTATTATTATTATTAATATATATTATTATTATTAATAAATAAAATTAGCTAGCTAGTTTTTCATCTCTGTTGTGTAAGGCTGGCTACTTCGTTAGTTCATTGCTATTAGTCGACGTATTAGTGGCTGTGTACAATTAATTGTTATTCGTCGTATTGAGGAGAGTAGTGCGGTTACGTGGAGTTAACGAATTTGTTTTTTTCCTTTATTACTGCTGCTATAATACGCGTTGTAATATATTGTACGATTTGCAATTTCTTGATCGTTATTGTTTTTTTTCTTTCCTTCTTTGCGTGTAGAGCTTTCGATTGTTTCTAAGCCGTTGGAAATCCCTGTTTCCAGTATTCGGTAGGGTGCACGCGCTAGAATGATTTATATAGCTTTTACCACAACTCCGTTCAAATTGCCTAACAGTTACATACCTCCATACGCCCAGTAGTCGTACGCATTCGTGTAGCTATACACACCCGCATAGGTTCCGATAAGTTTGGTACACAGGCCTATAGGATTCTCTCATCCCCATACACACTCGGTATTCACACATATACGCGTAGACACACACACGTATAAAAGTACACATAGGCTCATTTACGGTGACTTTGCAGGAGATTACCTGCATTTCTGGAACCTGCCGAGGAGGCGGGTGTGCTAGGCATAGTAAGCCCTAGCCGGGTCATATGGCAGACCAGAAAAAGGGCAGCCCATTTCCTTAAACGGGAACCTCTGGGTGGGATTGGTCTTTCTCCCTTTCCGGCACCTTTTACCACCCGTTGGACCCCACGCTGCCACACCATGGGCTGCTCTATCGTCGAAGGCTGTGACATTGTAAACCTTCCCTAGGGTGGGACATAGTTGTCGGAACTACGTCTTAGCGTAAGCCTCGCCTAGGGGTGGTCCAATGCACAGGCCGGGGAAATTTTACGCTTAGGGGGCTTGGTAGTTATGGGCCAACACCCACGTTCTATTTGGGGAAAATCCTGTGTCACTTGTCCCTAACACTAACACATAAAATTCTTTAGTTTTTCAGGTTCACGAACCACACGAACACTTCAGGTAGTACGATTTAAGGTACATGTATCCTATAATGCATGATCGCACGCTACTGTCCCAAACTAGTTAAAATATAAAAATTTATAAAAAAATTGTTATCGAACAAATTGGTTACGCAGTGCGAAACTGTTGGTTACCGCTAAGATCACTCTATGTAGGAAATATGCTATCTTTGTTATACCTGGTGCATAATGCCAGCGGTTCTTGTTAAGTTTTTGCTATATCATCTTTTGTTATATGCTAACAGTGTTACTACATAATCTTTATAAATATCCAGCTAACGTCGGGTAATAAATTTTCAGTACACGACGGTGCGTGTTATCTGACCTGCCAGAGCTGATGGTTTTGTTTTATTTATTTTACTGGATACTATCTACAACCGATAGATGGTGCAGGTCACCAACGCGTGCACTACTTTTGGTAAAATACTCAAGGTGGCAAGGCCACACTATTTTCTCAGTACCTGCTCATTTGGCACCTTCTCGGTAATATTGGTTAAATTGTTAGCAAAAGCTTCTGTTACAACTGACCGTTAACCTCAATATTTTAAATGGTGTTATTCTTCCTTTATTTTCAGACGACTTGTAAATAGTTAGAGCTTTATCGTCCTGGTGCAATCCTGCTCTCTTAATATTACGATCTCCAAAGGTAAAGCACCAAACTTTATTGTATGTAGGACATGGTAACCCGAGGTAACAGAAATTTCTAATGTGTACTCACCAGTTAACAAATGTATGAGAAGTCCCTTCTAGCTCCAGCCTGTATCTCAACTCTGGCCGCTTGTCGAGCTGAGATAGAGCGTGGATGCCTTCAGAACTAATACAGTAAACTCCCACTCTGATTCCACCACCCATGATAAAATTTCTTAGTACAAACTTTCCGATCCCAATTTTTCAATTTTACTTTTTAAAAGTTATGCCAAAACTCATTCAAATCCTTTTTACTACGCACTACGGGACTGTTATGCGGACTCTTCGCCGTAGTGACATTTTGCCTAAAACTTTTGCATACTACACCCAGAACCTGTGATCTCGGACACGTTCTGGAGGATTTTAAGCTTAAGGGTGTACTAGCCTACACGGGCGCGGTACCACCATACAAAATTATCTGAGAAATCACTAAGTAAATTGTCGTTTTACAAGATATTAAATTTATTCGTTTTCGCAATTTAAACTTTTACCAAAGTTTCACTCAGTCTCATGACTTATTCTTTTCAAAGTTTTAACAATATACCATGGCCTGTCATCCGGACTCACCAAGGTACACTCAGTATTAGCACGGATATGTAATGTCGCTAACTCAAAATTCAATTTAGCCTCAGTTTAATTTTAAAGAATTTTCATCTACAAGGGAGTCGAGTACACAAATGTCGTCTGTAACCAAATTCTCAATTTTTATCCCATAGCAATTTACTTTTTAATGAAATCAATAGTCTCAGTCTGCTCCGATTGCAAGACATCATTGGCAATCAACTAGAATTGGTTTAACTGTAGTTTATTTGAATGTATATACGTTCACACGGCCTAGTCAGCTTACTTCAAAATCAAGTACCAGACATTAACCTAAACTTGATATCCCTGCCCGGGACAATGACATGTCTACCGCTGGGAACTCGCGCAACTCTTATCCAGTGAGAAAGGGTATCTCCGACCGCTGGTAGACCGGTCCATCCCCTTTGGTGGCTTCTTTTCCCCTTATCCTTGATTTTACTTACATTTTTGGGTAACTCACGCCTCTACAAATGTAACACATTTTAGTGGAATACGTTAATTGTTGGAGCAGGGTAACATGGGTGACCAGCTAAATTCCGGGTGGGTAGAGTGTGCTTCGCGGGGTCCTCTCTAGGAAGTAATCAGCCGGTATGGTGAGGGTGAAAGTCGTCGGATGAGATAAATGTTTCAATTTTTTCGGACTGAAAATTGGTTAAAATTTTCCCTTAATTTTCACCATTTTTCCCTGATTTTTGCCAATTTTCCTCGAGTATTTGATAATTTCCCCCGGTTTTTACCCAATTTTGCCAAAATATTGCACGAGCTTTCAATGCATGGAGGCGGGGCAGGAGGCCTCAGGGACCGATCAGCCTACCTCCCAGAGGAAAGTTCGGCAACGCTCCGAGCCTCACAGGAACTAATCCTCGCTCTCGCCTATGAGCATGCATGGATAATAGCCTACAAATTAAAAAGAAAAATTGTAATAATGTTAAAGTTTACACTCGTGTTAGTAGCCATGATTTCATATCTTAATATATACATCTTTTTTTGTGTGAAGCAGCCCTTTGAACAAACGTTTGACGTAAGATTAGAATGAATAATACTACACAAATAGTATTGCTATAATTATTGCAGAAGTTTTCCTGTTTCGCTAACACTTGTTTCCTGAATGCTACGCTGTGTTCGTTGGGTTGAAACTGACAGTTTTATTGGATAATATGACAATAACATATAAACATGCTTGGAGCTAGTTAAATAATTGAAATATAAAATAAACAATATATGAATCTTTAAACAGTAGTCGTAAATGTTGATTTTGAAGGTGAAATTTGTAATCGGTTGAGTGGGATTCTGGCTACCGTCACTAAACTTCAACTTTGGGCAGCTGTGTATTCGTAACAATTCTGTCAATCACTTCAGCAGCGGCGTGTGAATTAATGTTTGGTGTGTCGTACAGTTTTCAACCCAACAGTTATAAGATATTTACTTGGAATTTTGAACGTTAGCAAGAGCCTATCATAACAGAAAGCTTCGAAATCTGGGGTCTCCCATCACCTGTAGGGATCAGAAGTAAGGAGCTATAGTTTGACGTATCATGATTTTCTTATTCTAGTGGCACAAATAAGCAGTTGTTAATTAACAAATTCGATCGCACGAAATTGCTCTAGCTGCGTCGACGTTTATGTTTGTTGTATCTGTCCAGGTTTACTTGTTTTTCGCCCGCTGCTGTATCAAATTGCACGCTGGTCGGCGCCTAGGATTGTACTTAAGTAGTTGTCAATACTGGTGTGATGGAAGACGCAAAGCATTAAAAAATCGTTACCCGTAGGTAGAACTGATTGAAGCAAAAAAAAATTAAAACAAACTGTATTTTTGTTCTAATGAAAAATGAGAGGAATGTATCGAACATCCACAGTGACTTCACAAAAAAATTATGGAAGATATTAAGCATAAATAAATTAAGCGTCTATGATAGTATTCTGATATGGTCGCATGTGTACTACCACGTATTCTTTCCATTTACATCAATGCCCTAGGTGTCCACGGACGTTGCCTTTATACGTCGAATACCCTAAGCCATATTTGCTTCCCACTAAAGCCTCTACTACCACATTAATCTACAGGTGCGCATAGGGTTTTCTTCTATAAAGATCAAACCCATTAAGTTATTTAGCTCCGGAAGAAACGTGTAAAATATTTAGCCATTACCAGCAAATTATAGCAAATT
The DNA here is from genome assembly GCA_030248225.1 of Trileptium ribeirensis. Lineage (NCBI taxonomy): Eukaryota > Metazoa > Nematoda > Enoplea > Enoplida > Thoracostomopsidae > Trileptium > Trileptium ribeirensis. The sequence goes on from JASANE010014501.1 coordinate 7,196, forward strand.
AAAGTAAATTTCAGTAAAGTATGAATACGTCTTTTTTCACTTCTAGGGTCCGTCTTGCTGTTCCGACTATGTAATATCGTTCCATTATATTTCACCGGAAAAAATGTACATTTTCGACTATTTCCTCTACCATGCCCGAATATTCGGCCATCACACACATTTCATTACAACTTCGTTCGATGCTCTTAAATCGATGTCGCGTGAAGAAATTGTATCAACTGCGCGTCGCCTTGCAACTGCTGAAATTGGTCCTGACGATGTATTCTTTGACGAAAATAATAGTATAATATCAAATCATACATTGCCACCACCTAACCTCGCTCAAATCATGATCGATGAATATAATAGAGAGCATAATATAACAACGACAACCAAAACTCCGAACCGTGCCGAAAATGTTAAGAAGGGTTAATGCTAACTCAAAATAGTGTATGTATGTGTTAACAATACAGAATCATATAAAAACCACAAAATACAACAGACGTTGATGTTAACGCATTCCATTGGAAGTTATAACTATAGCATGCTCATTTAAAAATGTCCGCTTCCTAACTAGCTACGTCGGATCGTTGTGTAATTTCCATAATATCTTGGTCTAACTAAAAAGCTACTGGGACACGCAGCGGCGGACTTAGGGACTTTAGACATAAGAAGTAAACTCTATAACTTTGGTAACTTGATTAATAAAATATTCAAAATATGTAAGATAAACGTGTCCCGTTCAAATTTCTATTAGTCACACAAGGTGTATTCGGGGATCACTCCATTAAGTGGAACGCAATAATTAAGGTTAATTACAATAAACGTTTGTTTTAAAAATCCACGTACTAATATGAACGATGATTGTGGCCATTTGAGAAATTTGTAATTATTTTGGCTGAAGGACGTGTTTGCTAAATATTAAGTGGTCTAATCCATTATGCAATGGCAAAACTGTCTCGCCGCAACAAGTTACGCCGCATCCATTAGATACAAGGTCCGCTTAGAAAATTTTTTGGTGAAACACGCCTCAGTTTTACTACTTTCCACATAGCGGGCTCGACGGATTTTGTTTTCAGTTTCGTAGGTTAAGGGTTTGAAGGAGCCTAACCAATTCGTCTATGTTTTGCGGGTATCTCAGATTCTAAAGGCTAGCATCGCAGAATCGGACACACTGCTATACATTTTTAATGATACAATGTGAAGTAAATTTTTTGTAGCATTTTATGGCTTTATATTACGTATTTGAATTTGTCCTAGGTCTGCAGTTTGTGACTCAATTTTCAAATCTGACTGGTATGATCGTAATGCGGAGCCAAGTTTTTCAGCGGAAAACTCACTTTCCTCAAAATTATTATTATTGAGCCAGTTATACGCCGACCTTAAACTCTGGATACGTTTCGAACTTTTTTCCCGTTAATAAACTTAAGATACGCGTACTAAAAACTGAAAACATAAAAATTGGATTTTACCAATGTATCAATGACGACACTGCATGCATTATGCGGATAGTGATAGGAGTTGGTTCTACAGCTGAAAAAAGTGAAAATATCGATAATGATAAACTTTCAGAAATTTTAATAAAAGATCCAGTGTTGAACGAAAAAATTTAACACACAAAAATATATACACAACACACAGTTTGTAAAGTTTACGCACAGTGTAACACAATTTGTTAAACAATTTGTCAGATTAATTCATATTAAATAACCTGTTCTGTTAAACTATAAAAAATAGGTATAATTCTATTCCAAAAATATTTTAGTTCTAAATAATTTCAAATTTCAATTTGCTTTTTCTTCTGCTTCAACGTTTTCATACATTGTTCGATAGTCTTGAACGCTAAAAACAAATAGTGAAGTGTTAGAGTATAAAATATGGTTCATATTATGAATGAACCCATCCGATTTGTAGTCACATTGCATCCGATTTCGTCAAAATCTGTACTATCAAATTTTGCGCCAGCCGTATACTATGTAATGTTTCACACAACATCGTCTCACTAGAAGTCGATAAAACTGTGAGCCCATGTCAACTTTAAGTGCCGAAGTATAATGCATGCCATTCCGTACTCGATATACTAAGCCTTAGTCTTAGCCTAATCTAAGGTCTCTATATGAGCCATGTACTAAGCCTAAGTCGTGGTGCTGCCGCCCCCCGTCCGATCACGCCATAAAGTCCTCTGATGTGAGGAATGCGGTGCGTACAATTTTCCACCAAACCACCAAAAGACCCTATTTTGAAGAAGAATCTGTTTTCAAAAATCAGCCACTAGGTTCAGTATTTTCCATATTACGAAGTGGAAGGAAAGAAATGAAAAACGTTAAACCAGTCTTTGCACGAATGCTTCTGCAACATTTGCGTCTAACAAAGCGTTCGATTTTCATTTTATTCTATTTTCATTCCTTACTTGAGTTTTTTTATTTTCTAAGGTTAATGCCACAATAAAATGAATCTCCGATTACCGAATAGATAGGTACTGAACTAATAAATCAGGTCGGCAAAACTGGGTAAATCCAAAATTAGGTTTAAAAAACGCTCGATTCAATTATAAACGCCTGCAAATTCCAGCGGACAATCTGCAGCGTTTTGCAAAACTTATGTCCTCGGTTAACTTAGGTGCGTGCTCGGTTGACAGAGACGCGGTTTTTCAAGCAATGGAGAAGGCATAGAAAGTCGTACAAGACACAAGTCTTTACATATTGCAGACGACGCAGGTTGGTCATCTGTTTTGAAATACGAGGGAATTGTAAGTTTGAGCGCCGATGCTAAAAAGATCCAGAAAGTCATCGAACTCGCCAACCTGTAAAAGATACATTGATTGTTTGTAGAAATTATGTTTTTTATTGTTACAACATTAGGGAGGATGTCAGATCATAGTACCTGCGTCTGACCACGAATTTTCGATGTCAAATTTGTATAGTGCTTTATGGGGTAGGTAACCCTATTTATTCCTCAAACAAATTAAATATGCCTGTCTTATCAATGATTCATTTACATTAGAACATGAGTGTTCACAACGAAGAGGTGTTACATTGAATCTAATTGAATAATTTATTTCCCCAGACACAAGCGCCTAAAATAATTATACTCATAACGCAAGAAAAATCACAACTTTCGGAAGACTGGTAATGAATTATATATTCATTAACACAAGGGCATCGAGTTAAGAACTAAATTTAAAATCAGATAAATGAGTTGGAAACAGTGACATATTTTGTGCAAAAACTGTATAATCAGGAAGTGATTTCCGTACACAAATAAAACGATTGAAAAACAGTTATATTGCATAAAAAATTGTAAATGTTGAGGCTGTCCCTCCAGTTTTAATTTTTGGCCCCATCCCCAATTTTCACGGCGGCACATGTTTTTGCTTCCAATAGTCAGATCAATCTCATGAGTGAATTTTTGCAATATATGCCCCGGCTAAAATTTCCACCGCATTAATATAAATAAACAAGAGTGCATTTATTATGGTCTCAGCCGTTATGTTGTGATACCTGACGTTATTTTCAAATTTTATAAGCAGGATTTTGGTGACGTGGCATCGTACGCAGGACTTTGGTGGCGGGGTACTATAACTGGGGCCACGATATAATTTGCTACTGTTCGGTGAACCACTCCACTTTGATACTATTGAGCGATGCATGGCTCAATGCTCCCCCTCGATACGCCATTTTTCTTTTCCTCTTCGACCTTTCTCAGAGAATGAATCAATCTTTATGCCAAGCACGAGATTTTCTAATCTTACCGCCATATTAACCAGGTTTTATCAGAATAAATCATCCTAATAAAAACATGTCTAAAATTATGAGATCAATTCTAAATCTCACTCGTTGTCATCGATTCGTCTTTCGATGACATCGGGTGACCTGCGTTACGAGATTTTAGAAATGAATTCCACTGCACCTTTTTGAAATTTTTTCGTGAATTAGGTCTTTACACCACAGTGATAATGCAAGCGTGTGAAGAAATTTGAACAATGCTAAGCCTTTTTACCACTGACCAAACAGTTTGACGACTGTTTTATAGCAGAAAGTTCCTGAGTTCGACTTAGACCTGCCTTGCCTTTTCCGGCTTCTCTCCACGTTTTCCAACAAACATAGCAGCGTAAGTAATCGATATTCAGGACTGAGAATTGCGCTTTTACAAGATAACGAATTTCGCAGAAACGTTCCGCATGCTGTTTTTACCTGTAACAGCCCGGAATTTTCATATCGTTATGAACAGCTAACAGCATAAACTGCTATAACGTCTTCCTCTTAAAGAAAACAAAACTAGTGTTCTCAAAATAACGCATAAAATACCTTATTGTCTTTTCTACAGCTTTGCTTGTTGCTGTCGGGTGTCCACACGTAGCGCCTCAACTAAATTCAGGTTTTGTGAAGGCTTCAAAACCTATGCAGACCATATGTGTACGCACATGAAACCTGCCATTAGTTTGATACTGCAATGGAAACCAATATTACTCACGGTGTAGATTTTGTATGCTAAACCTTTTCACTGAACCGTCTACATTTTGGCATGTTATAACAAGTCACGGCTCTACAACTATAATTTGTAAGTTTTAAATATATTTCCATGTTATTTATCCGAAACCTATATACAATGAAATTAAAATTAATAATCAAAAATATAGTATTGCACAAAAATTATATTCTTGCATATAGTGCTGCACCTTAGATCACTTTGACCCGCTAAATAGCCAGCTACCAATGGGTAAGGCGTGTTCACACGGTCAAACTTTTCAATCAAAATCTGAAGGTGATTTTTAAACGAAAATTGCTATGTTTCAAAATTTGAGATAAAAATTTTAGCTCAATTTTTTCGGTTATATATCTCGGCGATGATTGGCAGAAGGAATATACTTAAAGGGTTTGGACAGTGTTCATACGTTCAAACTTACAAAAAATGCAAAATGGTAGTTTCAAACTTTCATCAAAATTTGAGCTCAAATTTTGATCAAAATTTGTGCACAAAGTTTGAGCATATGAATATGCTTTCACACGGGTTATCGTGCCCTTCTCGCCCGTATGACGATGTAAGCTACTTTACGGACAACTGCTTCAAGTCGAGGCTAACCACATAAGCTTTGCCCAGTAAGTTAAATATGAGATCAATCTTTCCTATGGCTATACACAACACTATGTATAGGAAATTTAGGATTTTTTTGTTGTCCGCTATCGCATATTTTTGTCAAAGAAAGGTATTCATCAATTAAAACTGACCTTGTGTTGACGTATAATGTGTGTGCGAACGTGATAACCATCCCCATAGAAGCCTTTAATCTACAGGCCATATTACTAGCTGTTTAACCGCATAAATTAATGTAGCACATGTAAAAGATTTTCATATACCACAAATGTATAAATATAGTTTAATCTGCTTAAATAACATGGATTCCTATCAAACACGATATGTACATCAATGGGAACATCTTATCTTCCCTCAAGCATTTCAGACTTCGCATAAAAATTTAAACCAACACCTTGGCAAATGACTATCGATAACCGCTAATTTCATACAGCTTGGGTTCTAAAATAGTGTATTTTTGGACCTCTTCAATGAGTGTACTACTTAACCCAACACCTTGGAATTTTATTGTCGATACCTGCTAATTTCATATACCTTGGGTTCTAAAACAGTGTATTTTTGACGACTTCTTCAATGAGTGTACTATTTAAGCCAACACCTTGGTAAATTACTGTCGACACCGCTAAATTCATATATCCTGGGTTCTAAAATAGTGTATTTTGGACTTCTTCAATGGATGTACCACTCTTAAGCCAACGCCTTGGAAAATTACGGTTTATACACGCTAATTTCATACAGCTGGGGTTCTAAAATAGTGTATTTCTGGACGTCTTCTTCAACGAATGTATTATATGCTTTTTTGCTTATATCTGTTTAATTAAAATACAGATGTACTATGACAATTTCAACAAAATAAGCTGGACGTTAAAATAAGAATGATTGATTTTAAGCGTTTATTAATTGCATAAATTATCTGAATGATAATAATACTATACCATGTGTGAGGTCTTATAGCTTGTGAAACTTTGATTCAATTTAATTCATCCATTACAATATTTTATACCAAAGCAATCCAATTTGATTTGAGTTTATCTGGGCATCAAACGATAACATTTAATCACTGCTTCGTCAAATGGAAAGCATATACGCAAATACGTATTTACTGATAGCATCACCAAAAATTAAGCCACCTTCACCAATCGGTACTATTGATTACATTTATTTCCAGATAATTATTTTTTGCATCTATCGATGTATAACTGTGGCAATCAAAGGTGTTGTCATTCGCAGGATGTTATATTTATGAATTTACTATTTACCAAACAGTAAAAACATTTCTTGCTTTTTAAAAATATGTTTTGCGCCGTACCTGGGTGAGTCAATTTATAGTTCATACAGTGTGTACCCATGGTGTTCACCAACTGCCGATTTTTCAAAACTAAAAGATTTAAAATTGAGGGCGAAATTCCGAAAAAGGGGCATATAATTAAGTATTATCAATTACCTCTCGAGTAAAAACAGCCGTTTATAACAATGTTACGTGTTACTTCGAAAGCGTTGAACTTAAGCTACATTCGACGAATGTTAACCCTTTTCGTCTTAAGCTAAAGCTTATTTTTTTCAATCTTGAACAAACTTTTGCTCCGACGATAGATTGAACTTACATCGCTCGGTTGCAAACCTCGTACACTAATCTTAAAAAACCTCGCAAAGCGAACGAATTACAGCGCACGTGCAAGGCGCGCCAAACGACAAGCTCGGCACTCCACTCGCCGCGCAATGTACGTTGTAACAAAAGTATTAATTTACGAACATAACTATTAATCGAGTAATAGTCAAATCTTTTAACCCTTTCTTCGTAAAACACATCGTATTTTGTACAATCTTTAAAAAAGTCTTGCACCGGCGACGGATTGAACCTAGATCGTTAGGCCGCAAGTGTAGTGCACTAGTCACTACGCTGTTTAGGAGATTCAACGAACCTAACAAAATGAACGAAAAACCACACCCGTGTAAATTTACGCTGAACGACAAACTCTGTAATTCAGTCGCCACGCAATATCGCCTTTGACAAATTGTGCCAAATGTAACGAAAAAGCTAAAGGAACGTTTATATAATTTTATAATATTGTTCAGAATCATTTGCTGAACAGCTTTATATGTAATAACGGTGACGCAGCTGCATGGCGCAACTTCCTAACACCATGCCCATACGACCCCGGCTATCGTAACCTCAAGGGTGGACCGTGAACATTAAATTTTGAACCTATTCTTGGTCAGACCCAAGAAGCTACGCAGCTTAGCAGGCCGCAGGCGCGCTTCACGGGGTGTGTTCGGACCCCGCCCGAAGGGTTGCACACGTGTCTAGTATCGGGTATGATTTCTGAGGTCCCCCAGGGAGGCTAGCACCGACACCTGCTCGCAGGTCATGGAGCTTAGCCGCTATTCCCTATCTTAGACTCATCGGAAGTTGTTAAGTTCTATTTTAGCGTAGTGAGTTTGAAAATAAAACGCAGAAGCGTCCCTAGAAATTTGAAGCTCAGGGTGAATTGCCTAGTTAAAAATCACGGTATGCTCCGTGTTAGAGCATTGACCTATGTGGCCCCCACAGGGTTCCGACGAGCCCTGAGTGTTTAATGTCGGATTATCAATGGCGTGGCCTGCGTTTTTTCAATGTATTCTATTTCGATGAACTTAGTCTGAATTCTGATTGAACTTTTCATGCTATTGCCAGGAACGAGTTAACTTAACTTTTTTCAACGTTATTTCTCAGAGTTTACTCCTTGATTCCAGAGAAATACCAAATAGAATTGATAGAAGGCCATGCTCGTCAGGGCTTGCGACATTCTCGCACACAAGCCATGGCGAACAGGGTCTGCTCGTCCGAGCGGACAAACCAGAAAAGCATAATGCCCTATCGTCTCGGTATCGAATAAGACTGTACTCGGTGTTTCAAGATACAACGTTTATTCACAAAGTTGAATGATTATCGGAGGGACGAGTGTTCCTAACAGCCGAGAGGTATCGTGTTGTAGTCGTTACAATTCGGCACCGTATGGCGGCACGAGGCATTAAAAGAAGAATGGGAGAGGAGCGTGCAGATGTTCGCCAAGTGCGAACTAGGGGCGGTTATCCCTGCTTCGGCTCAATTTTAGCGAACTACTCAGCTATGCAGCGCACTAAGCAGGGGCCCTAGAGTGCTTCAGAAAACGCTCCTGCATACGAGTCGCTCTGGGCGACGAATACTTAAGATGGGCGGCGGGAAAAGCGGTGTTCGGGGCCGACTACACGGGCTCGACAGCCTAGTTGCAGAGCTACATAAGGTAATACCGACTCCGGAATTTTATCCTCCAGATATGTTCACATTTGCGCCTATGCATAATTTCGCCCTATGGCGTTCGGCATCCCTACCTACCTAATAGTACGACTGACCGAACAACGACAATTTGGGGGGGGGCAAATAAAG
>JASANE010014502.1:0-17537 GCA_030248225.1 Trileptium ribeirensis
TATGTATACAATTATAGGGCATTAATTAGATTGCGAACTTAAAATTTTGATGTTTTTTGGGTTGTCATGAATGCAAATTATGATTTTCAGATAGTGACATATAGTGGTAATTAGTAACACATATTCGGTCTTTCTACCATTAGAAATATCGTAGCAGAACAAATTTAGAAGGGAGGCAATTGTTAAGTAGTAACTGTTCCAAATTGCTTTTGTTAATGGTATTGCTTGAGTATTGAAGGTTTCTAAAACTAAATTCGTAACCGGAACATGTAAATTTTGCCAGGAAACCGCAATTTAGTTTATCCTTGATATGATAAATCAATCAACTATGTTTTCGAGCTAAACAAACATTGTTCATATCATAATGTGCTGTTTGCACCAATATTTGCTGTGTAGTCGGAGAGATAACCAATTTAAATGCAGCATTTGAAGAATTCTCACTGCTAGAGGAAATTTCAACGACCGTTGTTTCTAGGCGTTGGGGGGCGACGCGCTTAACTCAACATCAGCCGGGGCTGATTGATGAATCATATAGCTCACCCAAAAATCCTATTGTGCTCTCCAGTTCGCTGTATCTCTATTTGTGCTCTCTATTTTTATTATACGCCAAATGAATGAAATTATTAGGGGCGTAAAATGTGGGCCAAATGGGCTCAGTCGGGGATCAAATGTTGTTCCGGCAGAACTCGTTATGAGTTGTACTCCTCACCGGGTGTAGATCGCCAAATTACGCGATTTGTAAGAAAAAGCTCCATATGGCAGTATATCATTATCTTCTCCGCATGGCTCCTTTTAAAATATTTTCTTTTCTTATTTAGCTTCTTTACTCTTTAAGATTTTTATTGAGGCATCAATCACCTTAAATAGGCGCATGAAAGTTAAAAAATGGATATCTCAAACTGCCCGAGCTGTATAGCTATCGGGCTCCCATTTTGCAGAGATACTTACCCTCTATGTACACAGGGCTCGCCGTTATCACACCGCAGGGTCGGGCTCAAAATGTGGTTTTTATGATCATTTGAACCAAGACTACACAAAAACGACAATAATTCTCCGCACCTCGCAGCCTCCCACCTCCGTATAACTGCACATAAAGGTCCCGTTGCGGACTTATCGGACGCTTAAATTCGGTTTCTAGTGGCCCATGAGACCGAAAATGTCCGAAATGGGAATAATTCTCCGCAACCGCTTGAACAATGGGCGTTATTAGTCTTATTTTGCAAAAATATCTTTAATCCTTGAGATAACGCGCATAATGTGCCTACTGTTGTCTTTTATTCTTGTTATTTGGGTTATTTTCAAAAGGGCCGACGAGACCCAAATACACACATATATATATATACGGTAATTTTTGCCGCCGCCATAGCCATCTGGTTTTGTCTGATACCGATTTTGTAGAGCGCTTCATCCCATAAAGTCACATTATGAGTCGCTAATACGCAATGAGCGGTTAACCTCTGCAATTAAGGCGACATGGCTGATAGTCGGTCTCGATTCTCCAAGTTGATGCTCAGTATATCTGTGCCTAGACTCTTTAAACTCATGTTCAATATTGAGAATCCACCACTTTGGCAATGAGAACAAACTACAAGTTTTGGTGGAGCCCACTTTCATGTGGTAGTTACAATAGTTTATTCATAATGAGCCGCATCTATTATTCTTGCTTATTGTGAATCTCAGTAGCACGCCAGAGACCCAAAGTCAACTGAAGCCCAGAGAAACGGGATTGTCTATAGTGCTCAACTTAAAACTTTATTCCAGACAGCCGGGTTTCAATTTCTAATTTCGGTCAGAAGTAAAAAGTTTGTGGCAGCTAAATTATTTTAGAATTCAGAAAATTACGCAACGTAACAAAGGTACCATATTTTGAAAATATCCACCAATTCAAAGCACGCATGATATTTTTTGTTCAAACTACGACATTTCATTGACTTCCCGCTAATAGAGGGATGTTTTTGTATTATGCCGTGTCATAAAAATGAGCTCACTGACACGATGCAATGCGCGGAAAAATGGCTATACTTCTCCACTGATTTATGAAAAATGTATGGTTTTAAATTTGGGCTCAATTTGTAAAACGACACGAAGTAATATAGTGCATAATTATTAGCAAATATGGTAGTTTTGAGTGTACTGCAAGGGAAACGAGTGAAGCGAAGAATCGCTCACCAGCTGTGACTGTGCGGTGATATTTGAAAATGTCCGTTATTGGCAACGGTAATCACAGACACGTTTTTCGAAGCGAAGAATCCTCTATTCGAGTACTACAACTTTCCAGTTATGCATTTTTTAGAGCTGTCATTTTTTGAGGTAGCGAGCCGAAAGTTTATAAACACACCAAAATGTTTGCACAACAAGATATTACTCGAATTTGGTGAGGATGCGATTATAGGGTTATTTAACCACAAGCTGTTTTCCACTCGTTTTAACACCATATTGGCTCTGTTATTAACACAGAAAGCGGAGCAACAGTTTTGGCATCAAAATTACATTTCGGGCAGTTTTCCAATCGCACGATGTGTGTGTACTTCAATCTGAACTCCCCCACTAGTTTTCGGGATTGCTAAATATAAAAGCAATTGTATTTGTGTAGTATGCATGAAATAAGCAAGTGTTAGGCAAATTTGACTACGTAAAAAATCACTCTTCAAAATATTTTGTTACTTCCGAAGGGCCATCTTGATCTACGGGGTGTTTTCGGTTCTTGTAGAGTAATCATACTCTATGGAGCTGCAAATAGTTGCGCGCCGCTATTCTCATTATTTGCGCTATTTCGGTCAAAAAATGTTTTTCCATGCGATGGGACCCCAAAGTATAATGAAAAATGGCAATATCTCGTCAACAGCCTGAGCTATATATATAGGCGGTGTTTTGTTGCAATTTTTCGGTAGGAACTCAAATATTGGGAGAACAACTGGGTATATTTTCTCAATGTTTCAACAACATGGTGCCTATTTGATGGTTTATAACGAGGTGCGATTTTCTGCTAAAATACATACGTATTCAACAACATTTTGTAATTATCATGGCAATAAGAACAAAAGTGACCAACTGTAAGCAACTTACACTTGTCAAAAAAGTGGACATGGACAAATCTAGTGTCGTCAAGAATACTCAAGAAGTAGGTTACATGTTTGATCCACGATTCGATCTCGCTCGAGAGCTATAGGCGGGACGCAGTTCGCGTTGAGGCCGGGGTTCACCACTAAGAAGCTCATAATGATGTCGCTGATTACTATCGTTGACTTATATCGTTGACCATATACTTACGGCAGAGCCAGGATACAGGAGTTAACAAAATCTGCTAGACGCGGAAGCCGACGTGATGCTCGAGTCTGCGCGCGAAAAATATCTTTCACTTTGTATTACAGTAAGCGATGCTCCTCAATCTTACTCAATAGCCTTTAAGTCGAGAAGACGTCGAATATTATTAATATCTATAAACAAATATGCGCGCTACGAGCGATAGTAGTCATTTCGTAGAATATGTACGTTACATATATGTAAGATGTTTACGTGACGCATGTTACGCACTTCCCAGACGGCTCATATGATCCGGCTATTGCTAACTTTTAGGCGAGCTTACGGGTTTCAATTACTCGCATGTCTTTTCCCGCGCGAAAAGCCTAGGTCAAGAAATGACCGAGCTTAGCAACCGCAGGCTTCACAGGATGTGTTCTGATCCTGCCGGACGGGTTGCGCACGAGAGCTCAACGAGGCCCCACCTTCGGAGGTCCCCAGGGAGGTCGGCTCCGTCACCCTGCCCCACAGGCCAAAGAGACCGTACCACTATTCCCTATTTCCTAACGGAAAGATAAAATTCTTTTGCACTTTTTAAATGGGCAATTTATTTAGTTTTGTTTTACAGTGGCCCCCACCTGGTTTCTCCGACAAATCCCTAGACGTTTAACGTCGGATCCGCGCGTGTATAAATTTCCTATTTCGCGTCGAGCGTACCCGTAAATTTTTGTGTAACTCATCAATAAATGCTCGCTGAAAACCCGAATTGTGTAAGTGTTTTGTTGACCCACAGTAGCGATAGGAATTGAAGGGGTTTGAAATCCGTCACCCCAAATCGACGACCCACGTTCAGGTTTGACACGCGCATCGAAGAAGCAAACCTTAGCGTGACTCGCCGATTACCAATTGGTTGCTTGCTAATTATTGTTGTTGTATAGGTACGACTGGTGCGACTTACTAGTTAGAAAATTTACAACTCACGCTGAGCGCCCGAAATAGGAAATTTATACACGCGCGGATCCGACGTTAAACGTCTAGGGATTTGTCGGACCCTAGTGGGGGCCACTGCCTAAAACAAAACTAAATAAATTGCCCATTTTAGAAAGTGCAAAAGAATTTTATACTTCCCGGGTTTGGACGTGGATAGGGAATAGTGGTACGGTCTCTTTGGCCTGTGAGCAGGTGACGGAGCCGACCTCCCTGGGGACCTCAAAGGTAGCACCTCGTTGACTACGTGCGCAACCCGTCCGGCAGGATCAGAACACATCCTGTGAAGCGCTCCTGCGGCTTGCTAAGCTCCGTCATTTCTTGGGCCTGACTCGCGCGGGAAAAGACATGCGAGTAATTGAAACCCGTCAGGTCCGCCCTTGAAGTCACGATAGCCGGAGTCGTATGGGCATTACGTCTGGGAAGTGCGTAATGCAGCAGCGTCACGTCGATAGCTATTACATATATGTAACGTACCTATTACGAAATGACTACTATCGCTCATCACGCCGTGTTGTCTAGATATTAATAATATTCGACGTCTTCTCAACTTAAAGTTTATTCATCAGATTGGAGCATCGTTACTGTAATCAAAGTGACTGTTTACACACACAGCTCCACATCACGTCGCTTCTGCGTCTAGCAGATTTTGTTAACTCCTGTATCTGGCTCTGCCGTAAGTATATAGTAAACAATATAAGTCAACGATAGTAATCAGCGACATCATTATGACTTCTTCATGGTAAATATTGCCAGCCTGACGCCGAGGCTCGTCGCCATATAAAAGGTTGATCGTGTTGACTCTCGAGCAAGATCGAATCGTGGATCGAACGCCTGTAAGTTACTTCTTGAGTATTCTTAACAACACTAGGGATTTGTCCATGTCCAGCTTTTAAATTCTGAGTGTATACTACAGTTGGTAGTTTGTCTTATTGCCATGATAATGAATTCGGAATGTTGAATACGTATGTCTTTAGCAGAAAGATGCACCTGGTTATAAACCATCGAATAACACCCATGTTGGTTGAAACATTGAGAAAATATACCCAGCTATTGTTCTCCCAATATTCAAGTTCCTCCTCAAAAAATTGAGACAAAACACACCTATATATATAGCTCAGGCTGTTGACGAGATATTGCCATTTTCGTATACTTTCGGTCCCATGCGCCCATGGAAAAACATTTTTTGACCGAATACAGCGCAAATAATGAGAATAGCAGCACACAACTATTTGCAGCTACATAGAGTATGATTTACTCTACAAATTTAAACCAAAAACACCCATAAATCTCGAGTGGTTCGGAAGTAACAAAAACAGCCACATACCTTTGAAGAGTGATTTTACGTAGTAGAACCCCTAACACTTGCTTATTTCATGCATACTACACAAATACAATTGCTTTTATATTTAGCAATCCCGAAAACCTATAGACAAGTTAGATTGAAGTACACACATCTGCATTGGAAAACTGCCGAAATCTAATTTTGATGCCAAACATTTGCTCTAGCACTCTGTGTTAATAACAGAGCCAATATGGTGTTAAAACAATGAAAACAGCTTGTTTACACGTTAAATAACCCTATAATCACATAGTTCACCTCCAACAAGTAATATCTTGTTGTGTAAACATTTTGGTGTGTTTATAAACTTTCGCTCGTACCTCGAAAATGACAGCTCTAAAAATGCATAACAGGAAAGTTGTAGTACTCGATGAGAGGATTCTTCGCTTCAAAACATTGTCTGTGATTCTCCGTTTCAAAAATCCCAATAACGGACATTTTCAAATATCACCACAGTCACAGCTAATAACAATTCTTCGCTTCACTCGTTTCCCTTAGTACACTCAAAACTACCATATTTGCTAATGATTATGCAGCTAAATATACTTCGTGTCGTTTTACAAATTGAGCCCAATAAAACCATACATTTTCATTGATGATGGAGATATAGCCATTTCCGCGCATTGCGTGCTCGTGAGCTCATTTTATGACACGGCATAATACAAAAACATCCTCTATCACGGGAAGTCCCGATGAAATGTCGTAGTTTGAACAAAAAATGTCATGCATCTTAAAAATTGGTGGATACTTTCAAAATATGGTACCTTTGTTACGTTGCGTAATTTTCTGAAAATTCTAAAATAAAAATAACCAACTTCAGCTGCCACAAACTTTTACTTTCTGACCGAAATTAGAAATTGAAACCCGGCTGTCTGGAATAAAGTTTTAAGTTGAGCACTATAGACAATCCCGTTTCTCTGGCTTCCAGTTGAGCTTTGACGGCTCTCTGGCATCTCACTGAGATTCACAATAAGCAAGAATAATAGATTTCCACTCCATTCTGGATAAACTATTGTTAACTACCACATGAAATAGGGTCCACCAAAAACTTGTAGTTTGTCTCATTGCCAAAGTGGTGAATTCTCAATATTGAACATGAGTTTAAAGAGTCTAGCACAGATATACTGAGCATCAACTTAGAAAATGAGCCGACTATCAGCCATGTCGCCTTAATTGCAGAGATTAACCGCTCATTGCGTATTAAGCGACTCATGATGTGAGACTTATGGGATGAAGCGCTCTACAAAATCATATCAACAAAACCAGATGGCTATGGCGGCGGCGGAAATATTAC
Organism: Trileptium ribeirensis; assembly: GCA_030248225.1. Lineage (NCBI taxonomy): Eukaryota > Metazoa > Nematoda > Enoplea > Enoplida > Thoracostomopsidae > Trileptium > Trileptium ribeirensis. The sequence continues at coordinate 6,864 of JASANE010014502.1, forward strand.
CGTATATATATATGTGTATTTTGGGTCTCGTCGGCCCTTTGAAAACCCCATTTTGACCCAAATCTGCAGCGAGAATAAAGACAACAGTAGCACACTATGCGCATTTATCTAGAGGGTAAATTGTCTTGCAAAATAAGACTAATAACACCCATATTGTTCAAGCGGTTGCGGAGATATTCCCATTTCGGACATTTTCGGTCTCATGGGCCACTTGAAAACTTCAATTTAAGCGTCAATAATCACAACGGAGCATTTATGTGCAGCTATACAGAGGGTGAATGGCAGCTCGAGCGGTTGCGGAGATATTGTCGTTTTTGTGTAGTCTTGGTTCAAATGATCCATTAAAAACCACATTTTGACCCAACCCTGCAGTGTAAATAATAACAGCAGCCCCATATCCGCAGCTACGTAGAGGATTAATTGCTCTGCAAAATGGGACCGATAGCTATACAGCTCGGGCAGAGCGGTTGCAGAGATATTGCCATTTTCACGTATTTTAAGTTTCATGCGCCTATTTAAGGGTGATAAATGCCTGATAAAAATCTTAAAGAGTCTAAAGAAGCTAAATAAGAAAGAAAATGTTAAAAGAGCCATGCAGAAAATAATGATATACTGCCATATAGAGCTTTTTTCCTTACAAAATCAGCGTAATTTGGCGATCTACACCCGGTGTAGAGATACAACTCATAACGAGTTCTGCCGGAACAACATTTTGATCCGACTCGAGCCCATTTGGCCCACATTTACGCCCCTAACGCGCTAGACTCCATTTTGGCGTATAATAAAGATAGAGAGCACAAATAGAGATACAGCGAACTAGAGAGCACAAATAGAGATGTTAGGATTTTGGGTGAGCTATATGGTCAGTCAATCAGCCCAGCTGATGTTGAGTTAAGCGCGTCACCCCCCAAAACACCTAGAAACGACATCGTTGAAATTTACCTCTCTAGCCGTGAGAATTCTTTCAAATGCTGCTCATTTAAATTGGCTTACTCTCCGACTACACAGCAAATATTGGTGCAAACAGCACATTATGATATGAACAATGTTTGTTTAGCTCGAAAACATCATTGATTGATTTATCATATCAAGGATAAGACTAGGATCCGGTTCCTGGCAAAATTTACATGTTCCGGTTACTCACTTCTGGACGAATTTAGTTTTAGAAACCTTCAATACTCGAGCAATACCATTAACAAAAGCAATTTGGAACAGTTACTACTTAACAATATCCCCCTTGTAAATTTGTTCTGCTACGATATTTCTAATGATACCAACCAAATATGTGTTTTTACTAGATTCCCACTTATATGTCACTATCTGGAAATAGGTAATTACGTCCATGACAACCCAAAACATCGAAATTTTAAGTTCGCAATCTAATTAGTGCCCTATAATTGTTTAGACTTGATGCTAAAACAATAAATTTATTACCTATACGTATATACAAACTAAGTACATGATATAAATCAGATCTCTTTTTAGAGACGTTTCATATAAAAGCAAATAATTATAATTAGTTCTAATTTCATAAGCTACGATAAGTCATTGTAGCAAAATACAATAGGAAACTACTTTTTATTTATCATAATACGAATGTAAAAATAATTTTAGTTCGCAACCTGATAACGTTATCGTTATCAACCTACAGATAAAATCAGGTTCGTTTTAAAAATTCCTGCAAGGTACCAAAACATACGCTGGATCATATACCCGACTCCACTTAGAAACCACAATACACGTTTCCTACATGAGTATATACTTACCTTGAATATTCCTTTTTCTCTGCACCACCATATCCGGGCATCCATGGTTCGCTGTACGGAGCAAATTTTCCACGCAACCAGTTACCGGGAGCTTGGTTCAAATTGGTTTGTTTGTCGAGAACACAATAAGTCGTAGGTGTCACAGGCTCGTGTTTAACAATTGCTGACGATTTGACATCTTTCATCGAAGTAAGTGTTCTGCTAGCTGGATGCTGGTGCACAATAGTGCCATCGTTGTTACAACCACCGCTAGCATCGTCATGACTGCGACCGTTCGCAGCAGTAAAGCTGTGACTCAGTGACATTAATACCTCTGAAGCACTGATTTAACTTGACATAAAGTGATAATTCCTATTAATCAACAGGATAAACATAGTTATATAAGTATTGTGTAAGTTCAAGCTAGTCGCGGTGCTATCCGCCACCCTTTTAGGGCAACAAAAAATTCATGTATCATTTATCAATTTTTGAAACAGAGCAAGCGGAGCTTTACCCTATAGCTCTGCTGGCGGCAAAAATCATAAAGAAATTTTCGTCTGTCCGTAGTGATCATAACTCGCCACCAGGATACATGGAACTTCACAATTTTGTATTTGATCACAAATCTTTTTGTGACCTTTCATTAAATGCTAAACCCTTACAGTTCGATTGTGCCAGAGCAAAATTTGGTATATTTTGGCACCAAAAACAGTCATATTTCGCCATTTTTTCCAATATGATGTAAGTAGGTCAATCGAACGTGTCCAATGTTTTTCTGGGTTGCTAAATATGATAAAAGCAATTGTATTTGCGTGGTATCCATAAACTGGGCTTTCCAATTGGGATGTGGGGCTCTGGCATTTTTCGGTTCCCCCAGTTCAGAACAGGTGCACCCCTGTTCATGCCCCCCCGCAAAACTTTGGGCTACCCCCGGTTCACCACCTCTTGGAAAATTTTTTGTTTCCAATCGGTCCAAATTTCATAAAATTTGTGCTAAAATTTCTTCATGAAGTCAAAAATTTCTCCAATTTTATCAAAATTTGTTTCAAAATAGCTTTTGACAGTGTTTCTGACACGATTTTAACCATTTACTGGCAAAATCGGGCGCACCCCCGGTTCGGAACCAGGAGGGCCCCTTAGGTTCATAATCCCTGTCAAAATTTTCAGCGAATGGAGAGCCTAGATCAAATAAAGCAAGTCCTAGAGGCCCTACTACGGAAAAGTACTTTTTAAAATTATTTTTCTTAAAATTTGTGATTTCTAAACGTCAAAAGTTTTTTCTTTTTGGTCATTGGAAGAAGAAACGAAGAGTCTTCGGTTTTGATATATGACTAAAATGACCGTAGCGTTCTGATTGAAATATTTCCGTTGTATAATTTCTATAATGAGACTTGAAGCGAGCTATCTGAACCTTAATCTGGACCGACAAAACGGTGAATATGCACAGAGTAGCCACAGTAGTAGGTCCGTGTAAAAGCCGAATTTTGTTTTGGAAGGTGAATTAAAATTTTTTTATAGTGAACTTGCTTATAAGTTCTTCAGTTCTTTCCGCCCCTTTGTCGCGAATGTTCTAATAAAAGATGATCACTAATTCTAGGAGATATATATAGTTACTTCTTAAGTGGAATTGGAAAATAGTATTCGCGGAGAAGAAATTCATATATTTTCTTGAACAATTCATTGATTTACTCAGTAGCTGTTAACAATATAGTCAATGTCCGTTTTCTTTATATTATTAATAAAAATGTTATTCATACAAATATGTTTTCTGTAATATGTTCTGGACAACTACATCAAAGTTGAAACCAGAATCGCTCACATTGGTTTAAATAATGTCACGCTACATAACAGTACCCCCAAAGATAGGCACAGTACGTTTCCTCTCGCTTGCGAGTTACTAATGTTTAGTGTTGAACACGTCAGTCCACATAGAATATTCTTCAGTATATGTTTCTTATAACGTCATTGTGGTAATATGAAATATATATTAAAACGAATAAAATGTACCAAAATAACCAAAAGGATTTTTAAATAAAATATATACTTGAACTTAAGGCCTTTAGCTTGAATTTGTGGTTCTGCTGTGGCCTGGCCCCGAATGACTTGTTGCCATGGTGTCAACGTTCAATGCATCGGCGGACAGTGAATATCTAACCGGTGCATCCTTTGCTTTTGCGATATCCAGCTTGTTGGTCACTGAGGGACGACTCGTACAGGGGTTCGAGTCTTGCGTATTATGGCAGCAAGGATTTTACCCGCAATAGATAGCGTTATGCCATGATAGTTACGGCAATCTTGTTTCGGCCTTTTTTGCACATAGATGCAATTACGTCATCCTTAAAATCTTGTCTGACACAACGGCGGGACCATACTATCAGTATGAGTTTCTGGATAATAGTGAGATTCGGGTCATCCAACGCTTTGAAGATCTCAGGTAGCAGATCACATGTGTCTGCAGCTTTCCGTTTCTTCAGGTCTTTTGTTGCAGAGCGGATTTCTTCAAACATTGGAATGCTGCTGCTTACCAGGTTTGAGTGGTTCAGCTGACCATGTTGCAGTGCAATCTCCAGATTCGGTGGGTCGGGCATGTTATACAGTGAGGAGAAGTATTCAGCCCATCTATTAGATTGCGGCTCAGGAGAACAGATTTGATCATCTGTGGCAGATAACACGATGTTAGGTAGACATGGACGCTCCTTTTTGGACAGTTCCTGAATCATTTGATACATACGGCACGTATCACCACGGCCTGATTCGGCTTGCATTTCCGAAGCTTTGCTCGATAGCCATTGGGACCCATCTCTTTTCAAAGATCTGCGTATAAGATGTCCCAAGTGTGACCTGAATGGACGACAATTAGCGGTGCGACGCATGGTTACAAGGTTTAGAGTGACGTCCGATTGTTGCGGCGGATTTCTGGGCATACCTCCTTTGTAGCTTCCAGAAGGTTCTCTTTTATTTCATTCCACGAACAGTTGAGATCGGGGAAATCCACTAGATTGATAAGCGGTTGGAATCGATTTCGAACAGAAATATTAAACTCTGCATTCTTGGCAGGGAGTTCTAGAGAAGCTATGTCGATCCGAGCTGGTTTTCGTGGGGATCTCCTAAACATGAAATGCAACTTCATTTTAGCAACAACCAGCTTATGGTCGGAGAGAACGTCGGCGCGAGTGTAAACTTTCACGTAATGTATAGATGATATATCGTTAAGAATAAATTTTAACAGAACAAATAAAAAATGCGCTAGATATAATATGTAAACTTACAGCCACAAGCCATAAAAGAACATTATTTAAAGCAGTTTTGAGTTAGTAAAAAATATTATTTAAAAGATGGTAATGTTTTACTAAATAAATTTTAATAGATATAAAGGTAGAAATTTTACAATAAAGTTAGTGAAATGGCAATGTGCAGACTACGAATTTTAGCAGCAAAATTAAGAGTATATTTAGAACTGTTAAATTTATAGCATACTGAAAATGTTTGGGGAGAAAACGTCAATTCTGAAAATCAAAAGGTAGATTTAGTATAATTACTAATTGAGCGGAGCGCAGCGTTTTTGTTTTCGGGAAAAATTCAGCACCGTCTTTTCGTCCGTCCGTTGAACTCGTCAATAAGTAGTGGGCCGATATAAAAAAACTTTTTTGTTTGAAAGGTTTAATATCGGACAGGTGCAAGGCATGTAGATTTTATCAAAATTTGCTTTAGGTAATTAGTAATTAACTACTTAGTTAAGCGTGTCAGCCTATTTTGAACGTTTTAAACAAAAATTGCTTATTTTTCAATGTATATATATAATTATTGTAAAGCTATTATTTTGGTGCGTATATTACATCTCGCCGTGCTGTTTATTACTATTCGGAGATTTCAAAAATATGCTAATTAGTTTATGAATTAGTTAATTACTAATTAGCTAACTTTTTGAAAATTTTCACAGTGCTCCGAAATGAAAAGAAGTGCACGCAAGAGTTTTCTATGACGCTGATCTGAATATGATATTTCTGATGCTCTAAAGCTTGGTCGTATATGATAATTAGTTAAGTAATCAATCAGCTAATTATATACTTTATTTTATACAAATTAAAAAATCACCTTAAAATTGCTAATTTTTGGCACTCGGGGGTTTTCGATATGGCTGATCATGAACATGAGACTTTTAAATCTTTATGATTTCATCCTAGTTGCTAATTAGTTAAATAATTAGGTGATATACTAATTATTCCTAATATATTGCTAATTTTTTTACCTAGCTAGCTTTTTGTAACGTGCATTTGACATCAAATGTGTAAAACGTGATACTTAGTATAAATTGATTAAATATTTAGTTCAAATACATATATACATAAATAAGTTAATATATACTTTGACTATTGCTCCGCTTGCTTTTTGTAATTTATTACGTTCACTAGTTATATGGGACGATATGTGTGAGAACAATATTTACTGGTAGCTTGTCTTATTGCCATGACGGTGAACACCGAGTGTTGAATATTTAGTTTAGAGACGTACACAGCTATACTGAGTTTTAAACTAGTAACTCTATCGAGATTGCAAAGCGTGGTGAAGCATAGGTACACCTAAGCCTTTTGCGTGCACAGTCAATCAGTTTTCGATAGCATGCGTCGATATGCTATATGACATATCTACCCTATATACCCCGGCTATAATTTGCGAAGTTTGGACTAGCCAGTATGTGAGGGTGCCACACTTTAATACCTATCCATAACCTCGGAACCATGGGTCGTAGAACAAAACTAACACAGGCAATGAGTTTCATATGCGTGAAAACACCCAACTGCAAGCTATCAGCTTCCCGGGACGTCAGGACAAAATTCCGAATTTTGGGTCGAGGAACCACAAGGGTATATACCATACCGCAAACCCCATAACTCCAGAACCGAAGCCTTAGTCAAAAAAACAGAAAAGTGGCATCGGAATTTATCATTTTTCTATGAAATAAAACCAACCGGAGAAAAAAATTCGAAAGTTACGATAAAAATACACTTGTTTCTGTGAAGCGCACTAAAAAGGGGATAAAATCGTCATTTTCACTTCTGACCACGAAGCTAGACCTCAAATCAAACCCAAAGGGGTGTACGAGCTAAATCGATTATGCTGGTTCGACTGAGCCCAAGATCGTGAAAATCGGTTAAGTCGTTCCGGTTATGGCCTATCACAAAAACAAACGGAATTTAAAAGGTTTCACGCCTGTGTAATAGATCGACGTGACGCTGTTGCACTGCGCACTTTCAAAACGTAAAGTCCGTACGACCCCGGTTATCGTACCTCAAGCGCGGACATAAAGGGTTCATTTTTTCTTTTAGGGTCGGCCCAAGACGCTACGGAGCTTGGACTTCCGCGCGTTAAGCTTGAGCGCGGGTCGTCTATGGGGAAACGATTTCGAAGCCCTTCAATACGTAACGCTACATCGGGTATCAAAACAAGGTAACACCATATGCCTCGTTTTGAACGGTATTTATTGACCAGCAAAATCGTATACAAACATATTACATGGGATAACATGATCAATACAACAATATAGTGAGCTGTTCTCTCGTTTTACGGGAGTACACTAAGACTATTAAGTCGGGAATCGGGATTTTCGCATCGGAGACCTCGCCTTTTTCATGAAACGCTCACAGCTGCATAAATCACGGCGTGAATGTTTTAGCTTCGCCTAAGCCTTTCAGACGGCAGCTGCGCTTACCTTACTCGTTACAGCTAGGGGCAACGGAACAGAAAAAATCGACGCGACGCACAGTTATCGGGGCGCCATCTGAATAACTGCTCGCACGGTTCTAAATAAGTCAGTTAAATCAGATTCAGGTAAGTTAAAGGCGGCCAAGCAAGTATACGGTTGGACGTGGGACTAAGTGTAATCTGCAGGGATACGAAGTGAGTACGAATCCGATTCTGCTCATCCTAATCTACGGTGTATAATCAGTCGTTATAATACACGATAAGAATGGATACGGCAAAGTAAAAAGAGGGTATCACAACAATAGTATACAGCGAGTCAATAAGCACAACAAAACAATTTGCATTTATACATATACAAGAATATGTATATATCAGGGAGTAACCAGAATTCAGGTTCCCGCGAAAAACGTGTTCCGGTTGCGGTTCCGGCAAAGGGCAAAAACGATACCGGAACCAGAATTCTGATTTAAAAATTTTGTTTGAAATTTTCCACATTTTTGCTTCATCTCTACTCCAAACATATTTAAATATATTATACAATCATCAAGCTCCAATACAACCAAGCAAAAGAAAAGATTAAATAAGCAATTTGCCGTGTGAAACGTAAGTAGGGCACATAATTTCAGTAGGAATTTTTCCTAATAACCTGCAAGAGTTTGTTAAGAAATCAAAGTCAGGTCGATGTTTGTAGCAGCTATTTTACACATTCAGAAGTCTCCGGGTTACGTTGGAATGAAACTTGTCCAACTGGGTGACAGCGTATGGCTTACGTAGAAGTTCTTAGCGTATGCTTGGCTAACATAAATTGCGTCAAATACCAACCAGTGCGCTTGTAAACTTTGTAAATCAGGCTAAATTGAAGTAAAGTAACCTTATCTGCAACGCAGCCAGAAACTGCTTTTTTGGAAATGAATTGAAGCCCTCGGTGCAACAAAGCGTTAAGCAACATAGTGATTTTGAGATATGAGCCGATAAGCGTTTTGGTCCCGCAAAATTTTTTGAAGCTTAGTACTGATGCGATAATGAACTTCTATCATTCGTATTAGACTAAAATTTCACGTGATTTTCAACATGGCGATTTTCCTTCATTTTTCACCTAGTTAATCCCGCCTAAGTGTGCTTAAATCTTTGTTGCACCGACAAAATTGTTGTGAAACCGCTTGTAACGATGTCGCAAAGACTTAAGTGCAAAATCATCTCTGGAATTTTAGTTTATAGCACCTGAACTTCGGCAATGGATACAACAATGGTTTCCAACATGAACAAAAAAATATAATTTGGAAACTCCATGACATTATTTACCCGTGCTCGATGTTCCGTCACATCTACTGCTAGTCATAAATCAGGTTCTTCTTCGTAAGGTTCTCCGGCCGTGAGTGACTCGTAAAACGTGCGATGTATTCGAGGAATATAAGTAAGCTGCTTTTGAATATCGCTCCACTTTTCGTTACTAATTGGACGCTGAGGGCGTAGTGGAAACTGTGACGCATCAACATTCGTGTTGTCAGTATATCTAGGATCCAGAATGTTTACTTCTTTCCATGGCTCCTTTACGTCAAGCCTCAAACGAAACTTGTAAAATCCAAACTTTTCAACGCGAAACCATCTGATATCTTTGAGAGGAACGTTGTGTTTGTCCACGGGTTTGGTTCGGCGCCGAATCATCAATGATTTGGAGATTTTCTGGAAAGTGATATCGATTTTCCAAAATACGTAAGTAAAATTGTATGCAAAGTACAGGAAACAAAATCAATACAATGTAAGCGTTTATATCTTCCGAATGTACATAACAAAAAAGAATAAAGTAGCTTCACGATATTGGTTATAATTTAAAATCCGTAAAACTCTACAGTCATATACTGAATAGTAAAAAATAGCGATAGACAGAACTAATAAGCTGCTCTTAAAAAATTTAGCAGAATCGAAAGAATATGTGGTTTACATAAACAATGTAAACCATCTTTTCGAAACATAAATAGTTTATACTTCAATTCCAAAATAATCCAATTAGACTAAACTATGTAACATAAACATTCGAGTAAACTCAAATAAAGAAGCCTAAAAAGCCAGCAAACAAATACAATTGGCTAACCTTTAAGTCAACCACGCTTTCTGACTGACACATTAACAACATCGAAAGGAAGCTTAGTTCTGGCTTCCCGAATAACCGTCCGATATTCGTCGGCCGAGAAGACGTGTTTCAATTTTCCGCAATTTCTTTTCTACAAGGCCAAAATCCCGATCGCTGTCGAGATACGAATGACCAACCATGGGGAATTTATGATCTATGATATCAAACCGCCCAGTTCAAACCAGCATCTGCCACAAAGACAGAATGAAAAAGTTTTTATTCTGGCCACCGCATGAGTCTGACCAAGCGACGAGGTGCCTATACTCCTCATATTCCGACAGTTCAGAAAATGCCAGTAAGCAAGAACCGATTTCATTGCTCCCACGACCGTGCTGATTTTCAGTCCAGCTATACATGTGACCTTTCCCGGTCGCATAATCTTTTGTAACCACATGGACACCAAAGTTATAGAACCAAAGCTGACGTAGGTAATACGCTTGGGAGACAGTAAGCCGAGGGAGAGGGAGCGTTTTTTGGAGATCGAATGTGATATACATGGTCCCATTACCAACCGCTGCCGCTTGTCGATCAGAAGACATAACCTGAGGAGAAATAAACGTAAATAAAAATATCGGGATGTTTTGTAGGCAGTATACCTACTGTGGAAATTTTAGTCGCATGAGCCAAGTCATTCCACATTTATTAAAAGTAATATCAAAAATTTGACCCATTTTTATTCGAAACGTATTTCTCTAGCTCTCGTTTTCCAGGGGCTAGAACTTATTGTACCCCGTCTCATCCGGTTAAATATACGTCCGCTAACAGCATATCCTGACCACAAAATAAAAAGGCATTATGGTTGGATACTAGGCAGGTATCATCTATACTTGAATACCTCGTTATCCTCTAAGAATAATGTAATGATTCAGGTGTTATTATTACTGTATCACTGCAAAATATATAATATCAATATGCGTACCTGATGCTTCAGAGTACGCCCGCTTTCTTTCCGTTTCTCCAGTAATAGTTCTTTGATTTGAGTATCGTGCAGACGTTTCCTCCGAAGTGTTGCTGGGCCCCGCTGAGTGCGGGGCCGGATTACGTGAAAAGAAAAAGAAACGAATTAGTGATTATACACGTAAAAAATGAATCATT
>JASANE010014505.1:0-40000 GCA_030248225.1 Trileptium ribeirensis
CATGTAGTTGTACTTGGTTCAGTTACGTACTGCTCGCGACATCAAAACGCACGCTAAGCGACAAACTCGGCAATTAGCGCTCCACGCAATGTGCGCAGCGACAAATCTGTCAATATACGAACGAAAGGGTTAAAATATATGCAAAGAAGTGATTTATCTTTGAAATATAAGTAAAAAATTAAAATTATTTTTTATCTCAAATTGTTTTTGTTGAATCACTTATAGTTTTATAGAACGGTAGTCGGTGCTGTATAAGGTTTACGCACGCGCTGCAGGCTAGGCATGGTGAAGACACACAAAGCCAAATAATTTATCGAAATAGTTCAAGCTTTGGTTTGTCCCTATGCAATCAATACCAAAGCGCCAATGGTACGCTGAAATTTTAATAAAATTCAGACCTGTTTGTTATTTATTTAACATTAATAGAAATGGAAATTCTGTCATCGTTTGGAAATGTAATAACCACAGCGGAAACTCTTGAAAGATTGGTTCGCCGCGATACCAATTAAAAATATTTTACATTGGTGAACACCCTATAAAACTCAAGAGTAGTTCGTGGTTTTCCAAACATTGATATTTGCGCATTGAAAGTTAAATGTGTTGGTTTTGATGTGTTTGTTTACATGCATCGAACAAGATTAATTTGAAATTCAGGCCCATCAATTCCGGTTCAGAAGCATAAATTAGATAGCAGCAATTAGAAACCTAAATAAGCAGACACTTTATATGATAAACATATTGGTCCAAAATAGGCTAAGTTTAACAGTAAGAGGAAGTCTACAGTCATTTCCACTCCGAAACCCTGCTCTATGTTGTTCTTTTTCAAACAATATAACGTCCAGCTGGTAAAGATGACATAGGCCGTCTAAGGAACCAGACAGATTTTTAAGCAAAACAATTAGCTAAACTCGGCTTTGCCAAAAATCCATCGGAAGGAAATTTTGTCCTGTTTATAGAAGTTTAATAGGTGAAACCGATAATCTGTAAACGGATAAGTGAATTCAGTTCATTTTTCCTGGTGGTCGAAAGTGACTATGAAGCACTACAAATGCTGCTGCCATGTATAAATTTGAACGGTTGGGCCGTTCTGTATTTGCGAATTTAGTAGTAGCAAGAGTGCATTAGACAATAATATGACACTTCCCTATACTCTAATGATAGTCCGTGCTTGATGACGCGGGCGTTTTCACCCTGACCTCCCCCAAGCTTTAGGATGGTGTCGGGCACGGATTATCAGTTTTAGTGTGGTGGCTCGGACCCCCAGTTTTGAGGGGGTAGGTTGAACCGCTAGCTGCTTATAAACTCTCCTCAAAACTGGGAGGTCCGATCGACTCTCCTAAAACTGGACCAGCTTCGTGCTATCCCTCCTGGTAAAACTGGGGGGCCGAAAACGCCAGCATCATCAAACACGAGCTATTAGAGTGCAGGGAAGTGCCATACTCTTCACTACTGAACACTTGGTAGTACCAATAAGCATGTTCTTTGTTACCGAAAGTGTAGCAAGCATGTTAATTACAATGTTTATAGCATATGAACGCTTTATCGTTACAAGTCTTGTGTAAACTGTGTTGCTTAGTGCTACATTTCGGCATTTTAAATGTAGCACTAATCGTGAACGTTGACACAAATTTAGTGCAATGAAAAAGGTGGTGCTACACATTTTGTAGCAATAAGCAATATGATTGCCACAAATTCTGTAGGTATAAACATGCCAATACATATTACAATGTGCAGTGAGTGCGCACATTTATCTGTGAACGCTGCATTGCTGAGGCAGTCCAATCGTAAGACATAGCCATATCACTGACTGTAGTGCTCCATATTTCACAGTTTTTAGCAACACTATATTTTAAGTCCTAAATTATGTCTTGCGAAAAACAGGTAATATATAGTTCAACAATTTTCGTGTTTGTCGCTAATTGCATATAAAACCTACTGAATTATCTAGTCTTATATGGGTATTGCAAACATTTATAAATTAATGACATTTCTAACACAAACAGTTTCAGCGTAGCACTTAGTTATTAAGAGCCGTTCCCAATGTACTTTATACAAATGCGCCTTGGAGCGATTGGATTTGAATTGATGTACAACTGGTTAATAAGCAAGCAGTGCACTGTGACGAACACCCACCACTCATCGTCATTCCAAATCGAATTCTTGGTGGTGGCGCTGGGTAGATGATATTATTAATGCTTGGCCATTCATACTAATTGGGATTTGTAGATCTTATTCTTTCTCAACTAAGAAACACTATTCTATCTTATGAGTATTATTATAATATTTATTTTATGTGGTTATTACAAATTACATAATCATTGTTTATTCATACGCAGCACAACGCATGTTCGTTTTGGTTCTATCTCTGTGTGAGTGTTGGATTATGTGGTTGTGACGGGAAATAAATAAGGTGTCTACCATATCCTCGTCGCTTATGATTACTCGTTCCAAGTATTAAGTGACATTTAAAGCCTGCTTTTGTTGCCGAAAGCAGAATATTAGCGGCTTAGTGTCAATTCAGAAGTAAAATTACACAATAATACAACGTTTTGGTGAAACCTTTGGACAATAATTAATCTACGACATCTATTTGAACAGTTGCTTTGTCTATAAATGACGATCTTGCGAATGATATACGCTTACTATTCTTTATTTTAGCAAAACTAGGCTATGATATTTCAAGTTGAGCCGCACTTCAAAAAACAAGTCGGTCATTACATATAGCGTTCTTTCGAGTATCAATTTCTGTTGTAGCAAAGTATTTTGTCAAACTGAACACATGACTGTTTGAATTATTTCATTCACACCAGTTATTTTTACTAAAAGTTCATGTTAAAATTTCAGTAGGGTATAACGCTTGCTGTACTCATACTGAGGTCGTTGTCCGAAAGATGTCAGTGGTAATCCACAAGATTCCTATGGAAACCAGTTGCCACGTCTACAGCAGCAATATTATTGCATTGTAGATCCCATTACTGCTCTAACCTCATTAGGTCTTTTCGACGTCATTACTTAACGTTGGTGCCGGTAGCTGATGCCAATAGACATCTTTGAGGATACACTTCTCACGTACTGAGAGGGGCGTTGTTTGTTCGAGCAACGATGGCATCATATGATAACGCAAAATATACAATGGGTAGGAACGAATGTCACATTCGACTACATAATTTTATGATGAAACCTTGGTTATATATAGCAGAGTTCTTAACTAAAAACGTGCAAGAGTATGTCTCCCAACCCTACTCATGTACTCCACTGTGTACAAGATATAGTCGTTGTAGACCTTGCCCCAAAGATGTTTGGGATACCCTAGCAATTATTCGAGGCAGAGCTGGTATCTGCTATCTGCTATCCCGATTTCTGCCCAGGGTATCAACTATTACGACAAATAAGTCAATGAGGTAAGCGAGAAATTAGCACTTCTAGGCAGCTACAATTCCTGCTGTTGTCCGCATTTTACAACTGGTAAACCAACAAGAATCATTGGGCGTAGCCGATAACGACCTCCAGACATTGTTGAAGCCCTGAAAACAACCATATAAAGTTCTAAGATAAAGGACATGAGTGGATCTGAGTGTTATTCTTTTCATCAATTTTGTAGTTATGCACTGCTTTAAATTCTAGTCTTAACTAACATTGTTTATTACGTCGTGTGAAGAATGCTTTGTGAAAAGACCCCCGTTGTTAAAACGAAGACTTACTAAAACCCAAACAGGCTTTTTACACTCTGCGTTAGGTTATATGATATTGTATGTCTGGCCACGGCTCTTATTCTCTGTACAGAAAGAGGCAGCACTGTCAGTGAAATCACATTTTTATTCATTTTAAAATATAACATGGTTTATAGTATTAGATTACTGCTTTTGAATATATCTAACCATAAAGATAGATAATGGCTTTAATATTTCCCTGAGTCGGTTCGCTGTTTAATGTATTTTTACATCCCTGTACAAGCGATTCAAGTTTCTTTGTTTAAAAATTTAACCAATAAACCATAGCTTTACTTAAATATTGTAAAAAACGAGACTTTTTGAGAAATTGGCAGCTAAAAGATTAACCAAAGCAACAGGTGATAAGACAAGCAAAAAGAAATGATAATCAAGTGATTGGTTCGCCTTCTTATCAATGAATTACTATCAATTTTCTTTCCTAGGCGCATCTATTCATGTTTTGGACGCCTCAAACCTTACCGTTGATCAAGGGAGCACAGACACCGGGTCTTGTCTACTTAGAAATGTGTTTGCGTGACGATAATGCACATAATCCTTATACGCAATTGATGGTGATTATGCAAGCAAGTGCATAGGTATACTAATGATAACCTGCATTCCATTCTAATATAACGGTTCAAATTTGTATTCCGCCTGTCCTCTACATATTTTTGGCCTTTACGTTCTTGGGTGAGATCTGCTAATATGATCGAATCGTGCCTGAACCATCTTGGTGCTACTGCATACCCTACAGAATCATTGCATATACGATGTACTTGGAAATAACTTAGAGTAGCTTTGTACGTTTGATAAGCAGTAGCTTTATATCTGGAAAATTTTAGCACCAAAAAGCTATATCATTTAAAAAAGGTTATCAAGTGAAATGAAGATATTTGTGGAAATAATGGTTCGATTTCTCTTGCTAATGCATACTTGATTTAAAAAATGTATATATTATACCACTTGGAAATAAACCTAGCTGTCTAATTTTGTAGTTAATAATACCTGTATCATATATAATAATGAGTAAGTGGCATTGGAGTGCAACCCACAATTTAGCGTGAAAACTGAGTCGATCTAACCATAATATAGTTGCAATCTCATAACCTACTTTCAAAATATGCATTGCTTCTATAACTAAATCTCTCTTGATATTCAAACTGGCTAAAATTTAAACGCGGGGTGTATTTCAGAAGCCTTAGAAGCTTTCCAAATTTTGGAAGCCAGTTGCATCAGTGGGTACAAACAACCAAAAACTGGAGTGTCTGGCATCCATCCCCGACCCTACAATTACAGTCCCTTGTGTGAATTCCTATCGCTATTTATATAAGTTTCTAAGGCTCGCCTCTACTGACCAATAGTGTGACCGAATTTTTATTTATGGTATTCCCCACATTTTTGATTTTGCCTAGTAATCGTTTATGACAGATTCGGTATTGGCGACTGTCGAGGTTAGAACATATATTTATATTTTTTAGCAACGTTTGTAAAATCAATATTTCCCAATAGACATAGGTCATTTCACCAAGCAGTACACCTCCTTACTGAGGCCTCGCCACCGTTTTAGAACTTTTAAATTGAATATAATTTTTGACAGTCAAAGATGTCTCAGAGTAATCCGCAGTTTCAATAGGAATAAATATCTTGGCAAAGTTTTATTGTCAAAATGACTTTGCGATTTAGTTGCAAACATCATTGTAGAAATTTTGGGGTTCAAATTTTTAGGTTCTTTCGTTAAACATTTGAACGCCCGAAAAAATTGTGTATGGTACAATGTTTGTCAAACTCAAGCTGGTGTCAGGAATCAAACCCAGATGGATTGTATACAAGTAATATCCGCAAACCACTAAGCTTTCTAGTGGCTTTCGTTCGATTCTTTAATAAATCCTGCCAAGCGAGCGAATTAACGTAATTCTTTTTCACGGGTCCGTAGAACGACTGCACATTCGCTACTTTGGAAAATGGCGTCATCATTGGGTCACCAGGTCGTCGGATGAGTACCAGCACCTTGCCATCCAGACCACAAAATGGTGACCAGACTTGTCTCTGTTTGAACGCGATGTTTTCTTAAATTTTAACTATCACGAATTACGAAATCGCTCCTCCTTTCTTGCACACTTTGAGCAGTGTATTCTTGAAAGAAATTTAAGCTGCGGTTTGTCTTCTGAACAAAATATTTTTATGTAAGTAGCAATTTTTCAAGTGGCACATTTTATTTTCTATGATCCTTCTGTGTGTGCCGACGCATTTGTACGACGATTTGTCACTGAACTTTTGTTTGCTTATTATACAACTTATTTTTGTGATTTTCGAAGAAAGATTAAATTCAAGTGAATTTCTGGGGCAACATTGTATAACAGTTATGAGGAGATCGAAATGTGAGACAATAATAAATGTTGTAAAACAAAATCTTATAGGTTGTACAGAGCTTAAATGCGCGGAAGTTAATGTATATCCAACGATTTCTATACAAAATACAAAGAATTGTTATAGAATTTGTTCGTGTTTTAATCGATAGTAGTTTCCAAATGCAATATTGATGTTCTACGAAAGACTTAATTCTACTCCGCATAAGAAGTTAAAAATCAGAGATGTGTTTATTTGTAACTCTTTGGCCGATGTCTTTTGTAGCAGTACTGTGTCAGACAGCTACGCTGGCATCATCATAATGTAAACGATGGGCATTTTTGGATCCTCGATTGACATATAATGGATAGCATTTTGCTAAAATTTATGATAATTTACCGTATTGACGTACATAATTATGTTATGTCGAGGTTCAGTTTAGGCTTTTCTACGATTCAACTGGGTTCTCCGTTGAAGTGGTGTGTTACAGACGATAATACCGCTGTTGCTCGTGGTTTGGAGAAACCATCTATTGATGGTCACGTAACATCCATGAGCAAACTGCAAAGCTAAAATTTTTGGAATAAATTTTGTTTACGTTATCTTTATATGTTTTCCTATGAAAATATAGCAAATGTGTGTTCTTTAAAAATTTGACTTGTGTCAAACTATAGGCCGAAAAAATTAAGAGGTTCACCTCTTGGTACGTGCATTAACACTGAAATTGCAAAAGAATAAAACAAGAAACCGGTGCTGTAGGCAAGTCCAGTGATGTTAGTCATACGTGTTCAAGATCTGTTGGTTCAGAGATGCAAATGGTTCGACAGGCGGGTGGAGGTCAGGTTCTCCGAGAGGACATCGGGGAGTGGGTATGCCTCGGCTAAATTTTCATAGCTTTTACAAACTTATAATTTTTTTCCAATTTCGCTAAAATTTTCTCAAATTTTTGTGAATTTTTCCCAATTTTTACAACAATTTTGACCTACTTTAGCTCATTTGTGCCGGTTTTTTTGCTAAATTTTTGTAAATTTTCTAAAAAATTTCCTAGGTTCTACAGCTGGCGGGGAAGAAAAGGCTTGGATCATCATCGTTCAGGGAGAAAATATAGTTTCATGGGATCTTACCTCCAGGGGGTAACTCTCTCCTACCCGCTACAGACATATGTGACGCGGTTTAGCTAGGCGCGCATGTTGTGCCGTTCTCGGTATAGTGAACGTAAGTCTCAGGGTGAACCTTACCTTTAGCCAGAGCTGTCCGCGGGTACTGCCAGGACGGGCTGAGTAGGGGCTCAAACGTTGATCCCGTTTTTTCGCGAATGTGCATCTCCGACCTAAACTCAAGGGCTCATGTAAGCCTTTGCACTACGCGTAAGACAAAGCTGGTGCACTAACCAGTTCTTTTTAAGCATATAGAACTTCCCGGCGTGAGCTTAGAAAAACTTGGATGGTCCGTAAGAATTTGATATGACCGGCGCTTACGAGTGTTGGGTTTGGACCTAAGTATTCATCGAAGTTTTATCCCCAACATTGGTTAAACTGGAGCAGGGCCTAAAACTCATCAGAATTAAAATGCCAGTAAAACAGTTTAATTAAAAATGTATAACACTCTACATCCATGTCCCGCATTAGCTACATATATGTAAAATACTATGCATCGCTCGACTATTTACTTCAATGCATATATCACACACATGGTACAGGAAAATACGTTGCTCGATTTCAAATGAGGTGTGAGTGGCTACTCATGTACTAGTGGCGACCCGGCCTGTCTAAATTCGGCCTTAACTTTACCCGATAAAGCATCGCGTAGGGCGATCGGGTCTTCTGCCAAACCTCAAGCCTCTTGGAAATTTGTCGCAGTATTATTTCTCATTGGAAATTTAAAAAAACATCAGAGACACAGAAATGATTCATAATGGCTTTGTTAATAGCAAATCTAAAATAGGTTATAAATTGTAAACAATTTAAACATTCAAACTATTAACTCTTAGCCACATCTAGCTCATACCATTTTCTTAGTGATGCATCATTTCGGTACAACCTAGTTATTCAAAAACAAACATTTCATTATTTCTAATTATTGCTGTTCAGGAATTTTATATACTAAAGCTTCATTTTTCGATTTATCTTGATCAATTCATATGGGATCGTTTTTTGTGCACAGATCAATATTTTTGATGAGAGTTTTAGATATGTTCATGGTTTCGTAAGGGTATTCTAGAAGCAAATTTCGTAAACTAACGGGTTTCTCGTTGCCGCTGAGCCGCTGGTGGAAGGTACTGAATTTTTTCGACAAAATATATCAATTTTAAAAATATGATTATTTCATTATATTTCTCCATATGCTGTAGTTAACTTGCTATGGCAAATCAATATAGCGATTATAAACATTTACTTTATCAGACAGTAAGACACTACGTATAATTAATACACTTACAGAAACACAATAAAGTTTTAACAAACGTGAAAGCATATATAATATGTATGAAATGCTGAAATGACTATTGCAGTTTGAGCATCTGAATTCCTTATTAAAATATTTGTCAGTTTATATTATAAGCTGTCGGAGATTCTTCTCAAAGCCATAGCTTGGCTACGTTTCCGTGTCTTAAGTCTAAAATCTTAATTGTTCTGAAGCGCTCATCAATATGAGTTTCTTATGTTTGTCCCTAATAGTCATGAGACAGTGCGAGACGTTAGCTACAACGCGAATGGTGGCGGGTTAGTATTATGAATGTCCATGAACTTTACAGTTTGAAAAAGGACATACGCCAGGCTGGCTGTCTATGCTGTAAATTCGGAAAGCTATCGTTTGTGGGTCTTGCATATAGGTCTCGGCGGACTACTGCGTAGAGTAAATTTGCAAAATATGTCTGTAATCTAGTATATACTTTCTGCGCAAATTCAACCTTAATTATGACGCATCGACGTGTCATACTGTGGGATATTTAGTTATAGACGTGCACCAGTGGTGGGCTTATTATTATTGGTTAGCTTCGCTGGGAACCAATATATTAATAGCGTTAACGTTAAGGATGCCCTTTATACAATAGGCTTCTTTTTAAACAGGTGTAATTACAGTAGTTATTTTTCCATATTTACAATTGTTAGCAGTCCCAGTTTTGCTAAAGCAAAATTTTATTTGTTCGACGGCTGGTTACTCTACCTTACTAAGTAAAAATCATACATGCTCATAAGTGGGAGAGCAGGGTTACCTCCCCCTAGGCGTTGAACCAGCTCTGTGCGAAGAGCCGATCCCAATCGCCCACCACACCCCACCGGCTTCCAATTAACAGCTCGCGGGACATCCCTTTCGCCGTCGAATTACTGAACCTGGGAGGCCGAAAGAACACCACCCCTGAGGACTCGGATACCCCCGGGACCTTGTACAGCTTGCAATTGTGACAAAGATATCCGGTTTTTTCGGTAAAACACTTTACAAATTGTTAATAAATCAATTGTCCCATATAACTTTAGCAACGTGGTGAATCCGAAGGCTAGATTACATAACTCAACGTCCTTTGGCTAAATAGGTTTTGGAGTTTTACGCTTAGTAAAGAAAATATTGCAGTAAATGCGTAAACTGATAAAGTTGTAAAAATGAAAAATGTAAATTTTATGAATTGCCGCGCAACAATGCCTTCGTGGTCGGACCTTATGTGAAATATTTGTTAGAGCATCTACGCAGTCCTAATCAAATTATAAGGTGTTAACTTGTTGATTGAAAGATATATTTTCGTCTATCGACGACAATGAAATATTAAGAGAGCCGTGACTACCAATGCAAAATGTGAGACAAAGATGACTGTAAGACTGTAATGTCTGCAGCTAGAGTTTGCCACTGTTCTCATCTGGCGGCGGTGCTACATGTACCATAAATTGATCAATAAAAAAATTTATTCAGCTGAGTAAGGTTAAATTCGTAAAGTTATTTCCTTTTAATAGTTTACAAAGTTCGCTACGAAGTATTTCAGCCATTTTAAAACTGATTTGTGGTAAAATATTTCCCGTATATTTCATGTATGCTGCATAGAACACATAAATTTGAAAGTTTTTAGGCTGTTGAGAAATTCGATGCACCCAGTAGTTTTTCTGAGTGCCAGTCGATCAGCCCGGTAATTATATACACAGCAATTTGAAAATTGGTGGGTCTTAATATATTGCACTCAACCAGTTACTATTTTCCTGTGACATTTTTCGCGACATCGTCAATAAGCTGTATTTGTTGTTTATGTTAAATCCGGCTCACGTTAAAGATTGGGTCCATCAGTAATCGAACCAGGCCTTCCGCATTCGCAGCACACGGCTACTCACTACACCATAGACCTCTTGAAGCGGTTGGTATTTTATTATGATATTCTAAAACCAGTGAAATTCGCTAGCAGTGATGAATTCGCTAGTAGTGATATTTATTTGTTTGACCGCAACAGTGTATACCAACAACATGGTTTATTACCGCGCAGCCAACCTTAGTATACAGTAAGGCATTTCATGATAGATTAGCCAATATTTGACACTTAAGTTTAGCAAGATAGCATTAGGGAAGAGTATGGCACTTCCATGCACTCTAATGTTAGCCCGTGTTTGACGATACGGGCGTTTTCGGCCCGACTCCCATCAAAGTTTCTGGGGGACGAGATGCACTGAGCCCCATAGATTCTGTGGCGGGTAACTCGGACCCCCTCCCCCAATTTTTTTGGGAGGAGTAGGTGTCTGACCACTCCCCCCAAGAAGTTTTTCTGGTAGAGGGTAGGTCGGACCCCCGAACCAGCTGCTGCTTATAAACCGACCTCCCCAAAATTGGGGGGGGGTGCGACCGACTCCCCCCAAAAAAACTGGGGGTCCGAGCGACATCACCCAGAAACTGTGCAGAAGAGGGTCAGGCCGAAAACGCCTGTATCATCAAACATGGGCCAACATGTGAGTGCAGGGAAGTGTCATACTCTTCCCTAATGCACTCTTGGTTTTACGTAGAAACCCAATGCTTTCGACGATCTGTTGCGTTGTGCAATTTTGAGTCATCCGAATTAATTTTAAAACATTACTTGCAATACAATGTAACCAGCTCATTGTGCCTTTGGTATATGGTTTATTCTTATGCATAGATAGTAACAATATCATATATATATCAAATAAGTGTTTGCTGTTTGCGTTGCAGCCATCAATTATTATAATAGTTCTAAGACACAACAGTTGAAATATTATAACTGTGAAGGATTATTAAGAATGTGCCGTATAAGTGCTGTTTAAATGCTGACTGAATTAAAGTAGTATGAGCAAGTGAATGCCGCACAACAGCCAGAAAGACACAGAGTGTCTGATTTTGGTGTTTGATGATAAGATTGTTTGTGTCCGAAAGATTCAGTCTGCAGTTTAGTTTGGTTAGTATAAGTCACAGGTCGGCACAAGTCGCCTTGGTATTTATGCTTTAAATATCCGGCGATATTCTTGCCTATTTTGACTCAATGAGACTCTGCAATGGCTGTTGCATACCTCGGTTATTTAAAGACGAGGATATAGCTGACGATAGAATGCTGACAAATTAAATCCTTTGGGATTCTGCTATGCGATTTTGGTTTTGAAATATATACGAATTGCAATTATTTCGGAGATGCGACAAGTACAGTCATATAGTTTTATTACACATTGGGTTTGTATAGTATTTGAGAAGTAATATATGTGTGGCACTTAATATACTAATTATGTTTTAGATAATTTATATATATTTGTTTCTAATTTCTGCTTAACAAGGAAGTGACCGACTATTTACATTGTTTTCGGTTTTAGTCCGGTTGTCAACCTTATTGTTTTTGGAATTGTCATACTCAAAATATGAACACCCGCCTTCAAAATTCACTATGACGTGTGTATACAATTGTAGACTTTATCCCTTTAATTCCTGCAATTGCTCGACAACAACTAATTACGTTTCGATGTGTTGCAGTAACTAAATTCGGCGAATACTCCACGATTGCATGCGGGTTGTTGTTTGCTCTGTTTACGAGGATCTTTAAAGATCCCGGTTATAGCTGCGAGCTAGCTCAATGGTTAGTAAACGTGATTTTCAAGCTATTCCGAGTGTTCAAGGTTCAATACCTCGCGATGACCAATAGTTGTTCACCGACGCTCAAAATATATAACTAATTCAGCTACTTGTATATAATACGACATTTTTGGTACGATTGTTGGAAATATATAGTGCCTTTGTATGCAAAAAAGTAATATAAATATAATTTATTCAAACTCAAATACTGTCGTGGAGACACTCCGACGCGTGACATATACCTAGCGAGGAACCTGCACGAAGCTAGTGGAGCTTTTTGGAACTCACTAGCTATGTATTTCGTCATCTACAAATGACGAGAACAATACGTCATTGACTGGAACATTCCAGAATGATTTTCGGAGACTACATAAACGCCGAAGGTGCCTAGGTCTCCCAGTCTTCAATGTTTTTCTTTACAACTGTCAATCTTCTTCGTTTACTGTTTCTTTTACTTTTGGTTTTTAATAAAGGTTTTCTTTCAAGTCCCGTTGTTTTTCTTTTGCTTTCTTTCGAAGAATACTATAAATAGAAACATCGGTTTCAGGCGAATATGATATTTTTTATTAAGCGATATGACTGACCATCCCCCATTGGTGACGGAGTCTCGGCTAATAGACTCGGAATGCGTTATTACAATATTGTACTTTGACAATACATACGTTGATACTGGACAAGACGCTTTGCTGGAAGCGTTGGATTTGAAATGCTTTAAATGATGCTTTTGGAAAGCTTGCGTAATACTTACTACAATTGAAGTTGGATAGGGTAGGCTGTTGTTAATTTTTAACCCTTTAATACGAGAATAAGTTTGTGTTTCGTGCAACATTTGACAAACTGACACCCGCCTCAAAGATTGAACACGGGCTGTACTGGTACAAGCGACGTACACAAGCACAGAGCTATCTAGGAGGTGTTTCTCGATCCCGCATAGGCTGTCGCAAACCGGGCGAATAACAACGCACGTGCAAAGATAACCCGCGCTATAAACTCAACTAACATAGCCCATGGCAATGTACAAATATGCGAATTAGCAGATATGTGTATGAATGAGTTAGCCAAATGATTGGCTAATTTTTTATTAAAGAAAATATACGTGTACTTTACTGAACAAGGTTGTACGAGTGTGCTAAAGAAGTGGGCAGGCCAGAAAAAACGAGATGACGTATGTTACATTCTGGAACATATATCAGGAACGTTTTGAATTTTTTTATCAAACACAAGTGACGCCGGCTGCGCTGCTACTGAAGTTGCTGCATTTTTTAAATAAAATATACTAATGAGAGGTACCATACGCAGGTTATAACCAGTAACGGCTTTACCGACATTTTAAATCAACATATGTCTGTTGTTACCTGAAATAGACCTATTTATATATGTATACTGCACCTTAGCGTTGTCGCCCTGCCTCAATTTTTCGGTCCGATGTGTTTGGCAAGATGGCATGATTTAGAATTTTGTGACATCACAACCGGCCAAAAAGACAGATCTCCAATTCGCATTGATTTTCTTAGAATTATTGCAGAAAATCACATAGGAAGGTGCAAACATAAAGCTGGTTGCGCAATTATATTTCATTACGCTTCGCATAAAAAGACTTCATTTTTGCTATTTGCGAAATCTTTTTTGCGAATAAGATTTGCGAATAAGATTTGCGAAAATCCATTATTCCAGTGATGACTTATGAGCAATTTAGACAGACAAAAATAATTTTTAGTCAATTAAGAGCAATTTGAAGAAAAACCGCTCTGTATGAAGGGCCAGTTTCAAATAAATATAATTGGATTCAAGATAATACATTAATACTTCGTTATGGCACAAATGTTTAGTGGAGCCCACTGTGTCAAGTAGCTGAAGCAAATACCCGCATTATATGTCACGAAAGTTCTCCGTCGTACCGCTCGTTTCAGGGGGTCAAAATGTAACGACAGCTAAATTTTTCGGTGCGAGGGGGTGATCTACAAAGGTTTTTTGAGAGTGCTGAACATGTGCTATCGGATAGACGTACCATATCAAAACTGGTGTTGCCATTTGTCTACACCACTCTCATTTCCAAATAGATGTCCATATGTTTTGAAACTTTCCGTTGGCGTATTTAGAATTTTCATTTGGGGGGGCACGACATGTTCGAGACATACTATTTAGGTGGAATAAAAACATTTTATGTTACACATACTATATTGTAAAATAAATTAAATAAAATTGAAAAAAATTATTGGAAAACATCAAAGTAACACCTTCTATGTTGAGAAAATTCACCGATGTTGAGAAATAAGTAAGAGGGACCTTAGCGTTTTGGGAGTTCGTATTTTTTGGGAGGAATGGCCCTAAATACGCCAGCGACTCTTTCCCATTCTTAGGAAAAGAATTTGTGTCAATTCCAAAACACCCGTGACATATTTCTTGTACTCGTTTATTATGTATTGTTGGCATTGCGATCATGAAATGCTTTACAGCTCTGTCTGATGTTGTAACAGATCGAAATCATTAGTTTGGCTTACTTGTTTAATTACGAAAGATTGCTTACCGGAAATATGCGCTGAACTGGAAAATTAGTACTAGGGTGTTTGAATAATTAATATTTAATATTCAGTTGTTAAGTTGTGGTAGCAGTAACATTACGTCTAATGCTTTGTTCACGTTATAATATCCCTGGTGATTGGAACTTTTGTTCCCATGCTAGTCGCGACGAATTTTTTCCTTACAGTGTCTTACGTACCCTTAGTTACCAATTCGTCGCAATTAGCGAAAACGAACACCTTCTGTAGCTGATGCGCGTTATTAGTCAAGTGTGGTATGTAGTTTTTCTAAATTCTGGATATTTGTATCTAGGCCATATGAGCGTTGATCAAATAACTCTGAACACTGCCAATAAAACTGCCAGAAGACACAGTGTGTCTGACACTGTCGAGAAATGGCAATACTCCTAGCTAGCTGCTTTTGAAAAAATTTATTAAAAACGTGAGAATGTCTAAGACACTCTGTTGTCGACAGTTGCCGGACACTGTGTGGTGTACATAGGTTCCAAACGTAGCGGACATTATAACGTGAACACTGCATAACCCTGAGAGCTGCGGTGATATGTGCTACACTCTATGTTATGTACAAAAATATTTAAAAATAGAAAAAATAACTTTTTTGTTATTTTGTGTTTTTTCGAAAAGACAAAATGCCAGAAATATGGGCAAAAATATTTAAAAATAGAAAAAATTTCCTATTTTGTCATTTTGAATTTTTGAAACAGAAAAATGGAAGGCCTAATCCCAGCATTGCATATTTTGTCTGTTGCCGAGGGTATAAACAGTTTCCTGATTATTTCGGTTTCTGGAGCTGGTAAACAGGTTTCATCGGCACACCTTATAACTTATCTTAATGTCAATAATAATCGCTGTTTTTGCGTGCGTCTGGGTTTGCCAGAAACTAGGCTATAGAGTATATTCAATAAATTCTCAAATTCCAAACTGAAGAGTCAATACCTCAATAAAATAGCTTTTTAGTGTGCAACGAAAAATAAATATGCGTTATATAAAGCAACGGGTTTTTTATTTTGAAAACATACAGTCCGACTAACCGAATTTCTAAATAAAGCTTGCTCGTCCTGTGTTATGACAAATTTAATTTACATCTGCAAACACCATGAGCAGACCATAATAGAAGTATCATAAACTTTGAGAGGCTTCAATACAATTATATTATCAGACTTATTCTATTTTTCTATATTGTAATCGATTATATATATATTTATCTTTATTTCCAGTAACTATATAGCTACCAAAGTCTGGGCCGGTATATTCATGGACTATTTCTTCTATGCGGAAGGACCATGATATGCAGCAGCAAAATCATGTAAGCGTTCATGGTCACTCAATTAAACTACATGTATGCCTCATATATACTGGATGAGATCAGGATTTTGATCTCCGTACAAATCCTATCAGTGCTGGCATTAGGTATATAAAATGGCAGCCCATATTTTATTTTGCTCTTTATTTGAGATTTAAATTTATATAAATTACCGTGGGTCAGCGATACAGGTGAGTCCACCCCGGGATATCTCAGAGCACACTAATACCACACGTATTCCTTATGAGATATCCCAGGGATTTGTTTTAGTTTCAATTGTTAGAGGTCTTTTTGTATTCGCGTGGTGCTGAAGTTGTAAAGGGTCTACTATTGTCGCTAACATCATTTCATTGAGAGTGGGGTTTTGATCCCTTAGCGCTGCGTTATACCCTCCCCAAGTATGAAAATAATTATATATGAAGAAATAGCTTTACTTTTTCACACTATTCACAACTGTCAGCTTGTCAATTCTTTTCTGAAAAGGTCCATTTAAAGAAAGAGGTGAAAATTCTTTTCTGACAGATTTTTCGTCGAGGCGGCAGCTTATATACTATTTTTGATCGGACATTTCTAGCAAAGGTACATGTATTATAATAATTTATTTTTGTAGATATTCAGGCCTTCTCACGCAATAATATATAATTTGAGCGAGAGAGATTCGATATACACTCTAAGACCTTCAGCGTCATAATATATACCGTGGAAGAGCATGAGTGTCTATAAGTGTATATAGACGCTTTATAGTTGTATAAAATATAACTCGTCTATAAATGCACATTTATATAATTGACAATCTAAAGCTTAAAATAACTGTAACTCTAAAGGCGTGTTCACACGCTCAAACTTTTTGCTCAAATTTTGAGCTCAAAATTTGATCAAATTTTGAGCAAAAAGTTTGAGCGGGTGAACACGCCTTAAGCCTAAAAATTGAAGTCTGGCAGTAGGATGCACGATCTAGTTAGGGTTAGGCTTTTTAGCATGAATATGATGAAAGTGCTTAGTGGTGGTTAGACTAAGAAAAAACAAAATGGGAAAATTATTATGCGTAAATGTAATTCATTTAGTGCAGGGACTAATTCATTGCAAAATTGGGGTCGCGTTGCTAACTTTTCGGTTATAGTTTGGCAAAGTATCATTTAATGTAGGGATTATAATTTCATTCTAAATTCGGGACGTGTTCTTAGCTTCGGCGTTTATACTTGGACATAGTATAATTTAATGT
The DNA here is from genome assembly GCA_030248225.1 of Trileptium ribeirensis. Lineage (NCBI taxonomy): Eukaryota > Metazoa > Nematoda > Enoplea > Enoplida > Thoracostomopsidae > Trileptium > Trileptium ribeirensis. The sequence goes on from JASANE010014505.1 coordinate 17,164, forward strand.
TAGGATTAATTCATTTTAAATTCGGTTCGTGTTCCTAACTTTCCGTTTATAGTTGGGCATAGTATTATTTAATGTAGGAATTATTTCATTCTAAATTCGGGCCGTGTTCTTATCTTCGGTGTTTACAGTTGTGCATAGTATCAATTACCGTAAGGACTAACTCATTTTAATTTCGGGTCGTGTTCCTAACTTTCCGCTTATAGCTTCGCATATTATCATTTATATAAGATTATATAGCCGGGATATATAAAATATGTTTTGATATCGTAACTCAGCAATGAAAATTCAAATCAGTTTCGCCTGGGCTCACATTGTTGGTCTTGACGCCTTATTTGTTCGCTCAAATAAGGCACAAATAATTAAATCTGTACTTTGAATTATTCTACTGAACTGCTAGCTTTTTGGGTTTTAACGTTATATAACATTATAAAATATTTGTTGCCAAGTATATATATGTTCCTCTGGAACGATTTAATAATTTCTTCTTAAGTTTGTTTTAGTAAATACACTTGATATTTCACGTGTATGTAACAATACATTTTAGTATCAACAAAAGCGTATTTTTAGTGCTTCTTACACAATTTGTCAATCTAGCGATATTTACAAAATAAACTGAACTTTAACAACTTTCTTCATTCACATGTTTTGATAACCGCATGGTTCCTCCATTTAATAATATATGGCAATATTAGGCACCCGTTGTTTGTGTTTTCCGAAAGCATTTTAGGGAATGAAGAAACCAGTGCTAAAGAAATTCTAATATAAGTTTTTGAAGCAAAGTTGACCACTGTCTCAATAGTTAATGCTTTTTGGCATATTAAAGTCAAATATTATATAGTCTAAAGTCATATTAAAACGGACTTAGAAGCATTTTAGGGAATGAAGAAACCAGTGCTAAAGAAATTCTAATATAAGTTTTTGAAGCAAAGTTGACCACTGTCTCAATAGTTAATGCTTTTTGGCATATTAAAGTCAAATATTATATAGTCTAAAGTCATATTAAAACGGACTTAGAAGCATTTTAGGGAATGAAGAAACCAGTGCTAAGAAATTCTAATATAAGTTTTTGAAGCAAAGTTGATCACTGTCTCAATAGTTAATGCTTTTTGGCATATTAAAGTCAAATATTATATAGTCTAAAGTCATATTAAAACGGACTTAGAAGCATTTTAGGGAATGAAGAAACCAGTGCTAAAGAAATTCTAATATAAGTTTTTGAAGCAAAGTGGACCACTGTCTCAATAGTTAATGCTTTTTGGCTTATTAAAGTCAAATATTATATAGTCTAAAGTCATATTAAAACGGACTTAGAAGCATTTTAGGGAATGAAGAAACCAGTGCTAAAGAAATTCTAATATAAGTTTTTGAAGCAAAGTTGACCACTGTCTCAATAGTTAATGCTTTTTGGCATATTAAAGTCAAATATTATATAGTCTAAAGTCATATTAAAACGGACTTAGAAGCATTTTAGGGAATGAAGAAACCAGTGCTAAAGAAATTCTAATATAAGTTTTTGAAGCAAAGTGGACCACTGTCTCAATAGTTAATGCTTTTTGGCATATTAAAGTCAAATATTATATAGTCTAAAGTCATATTAAAACGGACTTAGAAGCATTTTAGGGAATGAAGAAACCAGTGCTAAAGAAATTCTAATATAAGTTTTTGAAGCAAAGTTGACCACTGTCTCAATAGTTAATGCTTTTTGGCATATTAAAGTCAAATATTATATAGTCTAAAGTCATATTAAAACGGACTTAGAAGCATTTTAGGGAATGAAGAAACCAGTGCTAAAGAAATTCTAATATAAGTTTTTGAAGCAAAGTTGATCACTGTCTCAATAGTTAATGCTTTTTGGCATATTAAAGTCAAATATTATATAGTCTAAAGTCATATTAAAACGGACTTAGAAGCATTTTAGGGAATGAAGAAACCAGTGCTAAAGAAATTCTAATATAAGTTTTTGAAGCAAAGTGGACCACTGTCTCAATAGTTAATGCTTTTTGGCATATTAAAGTCAAATATTATATAGTCTAAAGTCATATTAAAACGGACTTAGAAGCATTTTAGGGAATGAAGAAACCAGTGCTAAAGAAATTCTAATATAAGTTTTTGAAGCAAAGTTGACCACTGTCTCAATAGTTAATGCTTTTTGGCATATTAAAGTCAAATATTATATAGTCTAAAGTCATATTAAAACGGACTTAGAAGCATTTTAGGGAATGAAGAAACCAGTGCTAAAGAAATTCTAATATAAGTTTTTGAAGCAAAGTGGACCACTGTCTCAATAGTTAATGCTTTTTGGCATATTAAAGTCAAATATTATATAGTCTAAAGTCATATTAAAACGGACTTAGAAGCATTTTAGGGAATGAAGAAACCAGTGCTAAAGAAATTCTAATATAAGTTTTTGAAGCAAAGTGGACCACTGTCTCAATAGTTAATGCTTTTTGGCATATTAAAGTCAAATATTATATAGTCAAAATTCATATTAAAACGGACTTAGAAGCATTTTAGGGAATGAAGAAACCAGTGCTAAAGAAATTCTAATATAAGTTTTTGAAGCAAAGTTGATCACTGTCTCAATAGTTAATGCTTTTTGGCATATTAAAGTCAAATATTATATAGTCTAAAGTCATATTAAAACGGACTTAGAAGCATTTTAGGGAATGAAGAAACCAGTGCTAAAGAAATTCTAATATAAGTTTTTGAAGCAAAGTGGACCACTGTCTCAATAGTTAATGCTTTTTGGCATATTAAAGTCAAATATTATAGTCTAAAGTCATATTAAAACGGACTTAGAAGCATTTTAGGGAATGAAGAAACCAGTGCTAAAGAAATTCTAATATAAGTTTTTGAAGCAAAGTTGACCACTGTCTCAATAGTTAATGCTTTTTGGCATATTAAAGTCAAATATTATATAGTCTAAAGTCATATTAAAACGGACTTAGAAGCATTTTAGGGAATGAAGAAACCAGTGCTAAAGAAATTCTAATATAAGTTTTTGAAGCAAAGTTGATCACTGTCTCAATAGTTAATGCTTTTTGGCATATTAAAGTCAAATATTATATAGTCTAAAGTCATATTAAAACGGACTTAGAAGCATTTTAGGGAATGAAGAAACCAGTGCTAAAGAAATTCTAATATAAGTTTTTGAAGCAAAGTGGACCACTGTCTCAATAGTTAATGCTTTTTGGCATATTAAAGTCAAATATTATATAGTCTAAAGTCAAATTAAGACGGACTTAGACAATCTAAAATGGGTTAAAGTATGCTTATACTTCCACTTTTGAAGATCGACATCGGAAGAATGAGCGGGGCGAAAAAAATTAAAATGTATATTCAGACTTGTTGTATATACACAAACTATAATGTGACAAAAATTGTTGCATATATAGATGCATTTACGCGTTAATTATAAACCTAACACGCGTTATTCTTTACAAATTTATGCAAAGGCTAATACGCGTTAATCGTTATTCTTTACACAGCGAAAACATTTTTCAAATGCCAAATTTGACGCGTTGTATTTACGTTTTATTGGTTATGCTAAAAGCTTAAAAGCATGTTAAAAGCTTAAAAGCTTGAAAGTATGTTTTTCCAATTCCTCCGTGATTGATAAATAGTAAAGAATGTTTACAGTATATAACGTAATCGCTGTGATTCTAAACAGCATTTGTCGGTAATATTAATGGTACAGTTTTGATATAAAATCCACGGAGTCAACGAGTTGGCAGACGTAATGCACCCCTTACATAACCTGAAATATAAATATTTAAAAAAGAATATTTCTTATATATTTGGTAAATTGTTCCTACCTAATACAGTTAGGAAAACATTATTTTTTATATTGGAAATTTTCTCTTGCAAGCATAGTTAGCAAATTATTTCTATTATTATCATAAAGAAAGGTTTGTTTAAAATATGTAGGTATAATTCGTAAAGTAAAAATTGCCTGAATAGTACGGAAATAGGTACTGAATATTCAGTATTAATTTTTTTAGAAATATTTCCACAGGTTTTCGTATTTTATATTGAAGAGATAATTTGCTATATATAAATAAATAATTTCCCAATTTAAAAATTTCCTTAATGTTAAGGATAATACTACATTAGCAAAACTTTATAGGAAATATTTGTTTTTACAGTATTCGGTATGAGACCTCTTGGCATTGCTTCGACTAATGTTTACTTTACGAAACTACAAATAAATATTTATTTGACAAACAACATAAGACAATTAAGTGTAGCACCATGGAGACACCTGAAAGACTGACCAAAACAATTATAATTAGGTGAAAGTGAGACTACAGAATTTACTTTCAGTACAGAATCGATAAATCGGACATGTCTAAAAACAGCGCGATATTCCTTCTTCCAACACTAAAGATTCCAAGGTCAAATATAGCGTGTGAAATAGATTTAGAGTGCAGCGTGGATAATCCAGATATGGGCTGCTACATTGGGTACCACGAGGACAGAGAGTTTCAAATATAAAATTTTAAGAACAAAGGTAACTTTTTTCCGTTCATAAATAGTAAACGTAAAATGTGTGCAAGAGTTACTTACAATTGCAAATTAACATTAAGATGCGATTTTATCAGCTTACAGATTGTAGTACGAATGAGCTAGAATATTATTGACCGGAGCGAAGCGAAGCGTTTTTATTTTCTGTCTGGGATTAAAAAGGTCGATGTCCGTCGGTTCGTTAGTTCGCTCGTTCGTTCGATCGGTCCGACGGATCTCAAGAACCACTGAACCGATTTAAAAAAACTGATTTTTGTTTGAAAGCCTATCATGTCAGAGTGTGCACCTGATATTTGGGATTAAAAAATTTTGAGTGGTTAATTAGTAATTAGCTAATTAGTTAAGCTTATGCAGCTATAATAGAGAATTTTGCAATATTTGTGTTATTTATTGAAATAGAATCGTTTCGATCAAACCATTATAGTGTTTTTGGGGTCGAAGAATTCAAATATATGTATATATTTTTACCAATGATAAAGCCCTATGCCCTATGCAATGTAGTTATTTGAAGAACATAAAATTGAGTACATTCGTAATGCCACAGCCCAAGCTCCGCTCACAAATGTAGTTCCACTACCGACTAGTTGCATCAGAAAGTTTAAATTCCAATCTATTTATAAGTATAGATCAAATTATATAGCTCCGTTCTCAATATTTTGATCCTGAAATTTAACCAGAGCTGTGGTACTTTTACAAATTTAAGATATCCCTGAGCGGTTTGTCGTGGATAGGTGTCGCACCGTTAACGCTGGACGCTCATTTTGCCTTAAGCTGGTTTTTCTAACCAAATAATGTAACGCTTTTCAAGCTTGATTGTTTAAGGGTAAACTATGACAACAGACGGCTATAGTAATGTTTTCTATTATCTTGTCAAATTTCGTGCACATTATTTTTTGCGCCATACAAAGATGTTTGTTATCACAGTTGAAATTATTTACGCTGTTATCTCTAAATGAATTGTTGTGTATATTGCCGGGAGTTTTCTCAGGTTTAATGGCCGGATTCAGCAAGACTATAGGTATTTCAGCATGTAAAGTTGGATTTTGGATTTCTTTATGTTTAATTAAGGCTTGGTTTAAGTCACTATTATCTAGGTTTCACAATCAGCCGAACCGAAATCCAATGTTATATACAGGAGCTAATCGGCATGGAGTGATGACTCCATGAGTGAAGGAACTGAGAAATGCACTGTTGCTTTCCCTATTTTTCTTGGAAAACCAAACTTAGTTATGGATTTTCTACAGCCCAAAATTTGTTTTATTCCGTTGGCGACGAAATAACACGTTTATCTTTTATACTGACCGCAAGCGTCTTTATCGTGTTATGCACAACCGCTAGCAATCGTGTACATTTATGTAATGGCACTTTTTATTTTTCTACTTCTGAATTTTTCTTATTGTACAGCTGCATAGCTCAGTCTGGAACAAGCATTTGACCGTTGGTGGTTCTTCACGGTATTTTTCTTAGCTACCATATGTACGTCAGCGCGCGATATTGTGCGGTTTGCCGGAGGAAACAATTTGTTTAGTTCGACGTTATATATAATTGGAAGTCTTATTTACAGATTGGGGGCACCTAATTCTAAATCACAGATACGCAAATTTGAGTAGAAGCTGCGGCTGACCAGAGTGTCTTGAGCTGACGGAAATTTGAGTAGAAGCAGAGTTAGTGTCGGGCACCCGTGTACCTAGCTAACTAACCGAGTACCCAGGTTGCGACTTTCTACACAATCCCTTGCGTAATACATTTGCAGATTAAAATAAAATTTTCGAGACCACCCTTCGGTGAAATCTGAAATAAATATTTCTAGCCCTTGCTATTCTAACGCAGTAATTGATTACTAAAATATTTTCGCTTTTTAACCATACGATTTGTCAAACATTGAATGAAACGTTATGTGAGTTACTGGCTGCATCATTTAGGGTAATAAATATTTTAGCTTTTTAGCCATACGATTTGTCAAACATTCAACGAAACGTTATGTGAGTTACTGGCTGCATCATTTAGGGTAATAAATGTTTTAGCTTTTTAGTGATACGATTTGTCAAACATTGAATGAAACGTTATGTGAGTTACTGGCTGCATTATTTAGGGTAATAAATATTTTAGCTTTTTAGCCATACGATTTGTCAAACATTGAATGAAACGTTATATGAGTTACTGCTGCATCATTTAGGGTAATAAATATTTTAGCTTATTAGCCAAACGATTTGTCAAACATTGAATGAAACGTTATGTGAGTTACTGGCTGCATTATTTAGGGTAATAAATATTTTAGCTTATTAGCCATACGATTTGTCAAACATTGAATGAAACGTTATGTGAGTTACTGGCTGCATTATTTAGGGTAATAAATATTTTAGCTTTTTAGCGATACGATTTGTCAAACATTGAATGAAACGTTATGTGAGTTACTGGCTGCATCATTTAGTGTAATAAATATTTTAGCTTATTAGCCATACGATTTGTCAAACATTGAATGAAACGTTATGTGAGTTACTGGCTGCATTATTTAGGGTAATAAATATTTTAGCTTTTTAGCCATACGATTTGTCAAACATTGAATGAAACGTTAGGTGAGTTACTGGCTGGATTATTTAGGGTAATAAATATGTAAGCTAAACGTGACAAGTATTGGTCTGAAACATTTCCTACAACAACGATTGTTATTGGCATTACATTGATCGAACCTGATGAAATAAATTTTTAGTAATGTACGATTAATAAAATAAATATTAAGGCGTCACTAATAAACCATTTCGATTTTAAGCATTATAACTTGCCATTTAAACATAGCGTATATGCTTAATTTCAGTAACTTATTATTTGCAATTAAACGACAACTAGCTTAAGCGATAATTAATAATAGGCTTACATCATACAAACAAGCATTAATAATCAAAATACAACGTGTTTTATTAATTCGAAGTTGAACTACGATTTCAAATTAGGTCATTGTCGTAATAATATATGCATCATTCTGCAATAAACTCAGTATCATTCACTGAATTCAAACCATGGTCACATCACTATCTGTCTTGCTTAGTTGTATTAAGCCAATAATTATCTTTGTCTATTATGATCGAATCTAGTTGTTAATATGGCGCTGTCCTGTCTTACGAATAGCCTTGAATTTATATCGACTTGATTATTGTGTTCGGCGTCTTGGTGATTGCCGTTCATTTCTTCTCGCTGGATGTCAAATTTAATCATAGTGTCTATTATTGGATATAACGTTATTCAATTGGGCGCTATTTGGTGTGCTATGTAATTATGCCATGGAAGCATTATGTCATGTCATTTGCTATATATCATTTCAAACATTTGCTTCAAAGCTATGTTGTGAAACAAATATTAATATTTTATTCTTAAATCTATTTGTTGCAGCTAATGCGTTTGGAATAAATATATGTAAAAAACAGTTCTTTCAGTTTTATAGAGTGCCAGCAGCTTTCATTCGCATTCGCAGATTTCAAAGTTTATCGTGTGCCTTCGTAGAGCATTTAATGATTATCGGCTAAATATGCTCGGGCGAAGTTGCAACAACAATATTAGAAAATGTCCTATGATATAGTACAGTGAATTTTCTCAATATCAAATTTTAATTCATTTGCACTCATTTGCTATCTTTTAAGTATGCTATCATTTTATGTGCTAACAATCAAATAAATATTGTTTCATTCATAACAGGTTTAATTCTTTGAAGTGAACTTTTGCCTATTATGTGCCGAAGTTTTTGGATTAACGCTTTACTTCCACTGTGTCAAATGAGTCGAGCACACATTGTGAAGTGTTGTGTTAGCTGAGTTTGTTGAATGCCGTATGGTTGCACGTGCTTTGTTATTCACTCGGTTTGTGAAGTTTCCTTTTGGTACTGAACAAACGAAGCTCCAACATAGCTCAGCAGTCTGCGTACGCCGCTTGCAGCCTTGGCTTGCAGTTGCTATCGATGATTTGCGCTTGTCGAACACTGCACATTACACAAATTAAAGAGGTTGAATATTGCGAGGAGAGTTTATATATAGTTTTCCACGGCTTTAAAGAGTGTTCACATTGTGTCTTGTCCGATCCTTTTTCAATCCGAATTTACGCGTTTATTATATATTCGGCGTTCACATTGCATCCGATTCGGTCACTGCGTGCATAATTTTGTACGATTTGAATCGAATGATGCGAAATAAAAATATAGTCAACATAGACCTACTATACAAAAGCTTTAGAATTTAGGGTATCGGGTCGTGTCGCATGCAATGTAACTACAAATTTGATTATATCGAATCGAGACGGAATGCAATGAGCAAGATTTAAGCTCCATGCATTATATTGTTAATCTCAAAACATAAACTTTATCGATATAATTATTTAGGAGATTGATTTATTCAATATCTGGGCATCCAAGTGGTTTTGACCATCAAAGAATTAAATAAGCTGGTTCCGATATGTTTGCAACAATTGCTAGAAACCTTCGAATTTCAAGTTTGGAAGAATTTTCTGATATTTTTGTATTCAAAAACTGCTCTTTTAGTCTACTTATTGGCCATTATTGTTTCCGGTTATTTTATACGGAACCGGTTAATTGTGAAATTATCTGCAATTAATAGGTTCTCTTAACCAAAGTATACCTAAACACATTCTGATTTTTCACTCAAAATCTGCTCTTAGTCTGCTTATTGGATATTATTGCTTTCGGTTATTTCATACGGTACCGGTTAACTGTGGAATTATCTGCAATTAATAGGTTCTCTTAACTAAAAGTATACCTAAACACATTCTATTATTTATAATATACTAAGTTTCATATGGAAGTTAATTTCTGTGCTTATGGAATTACCAAGTATAAAATGTGTTAGATTATAGTTTGATAAAGGACTGAAGTGTTGTGGGCACTTTACTATATATTAATGTACCAAATTTTATAACAAAAGCTTAAGCAAATACCCAAGTCCATTTTTAAGGTATATTAAAATAAAACATTAAAATTTAATACTTAATTAATGGTTGCTAAATCTTTTTGCATGTGTTTACCTCACCGAACCTGAATTTTTATTAATAATATTGGCCACATTTTACGTGGTACAATTGTTTAATTCATGTAGCTATACATAAATCATGGTAGTAGTAACTGTTACCAGCGCTAAACGTCCGCGCCCGGTATCATACGCGGCAAACTTTGGGGAATGGTGAGTTGATGGCTGATAATTCGGTTTCTTGTGCTGAAACTTGTATGGTGTATCTTAAAAAGACACCGACTGAGACAGGCTTCTTTTATGTGTCCCAAGAGAATGATGATAGATTCATAAATGATAACACGGCGTTGCAGTGAATATCTTTCGGGCAACAACGATTACCCGATGTACTGCTTTATTTGTAGATAAATGTATCAGCTGTGTGGCCGTCTTGTATTGGAAGATGTCATATATAAAAATATAACCTGACTGTGGTTTCTCAATATATTATTATATGTAGCTGCAAAATATTGCCAGTGTATATATAGATAAACGATCAGCTAGGTGCGCTATGCGTTGTCTCAACTGTTTAGTCAACTTCCAACAACCTGTCATATATAAGAATAAACCGGACTGTAATTTCTCAATATATTCTCAGGAAATTTTCCAATGTATTTATGCATCTTTTATATTAAGGTGCGTGTGCATGGTCCTAATTATGTCACGCGCTCAAATGGGCTAGCTATTATGTCACGTATACAGTCCAGCTCGACTATATATATTTTGAATAGCCTAGCTAACCTATGCATTTGTCATCGAGTGTCGAGCGGGACTGTGCTTTTGTCACGAGGCGTTCAGCTGAGCCCTGTAACTTAAGTCAGAGACTATTCAGTCCGCGAACATTACATTTTACTATACGTAGCTAAATAATGCCCCAAAAGCGGCATACACCTTAAAACGTTAATTGTATATATTAAAACAAATTATATAACTTACAATTAGTGTGAAAATACTATAGAACAAACTGCTATTACACTAAGCACATTACTAAGTACAAATTTCTCAATTGACAGTTTAACCGGACGCTCCGTTTGTCACGCAGAGCCTAGCTAAGCTACCTATTTGTCACATTGAGACTAGCTAAGCTATAAAAATGTACAATAGTAGTCCAGCTAAGCTATAGTTCAATCGAAGTAGTTGAGTTGGACGCGTGACATAATTTGGCCCTGGCGCACGCATTTGATCGTAAATGATGCATTATAGATAAACGATCAGCGAGGTGAACTACGCTTTGTGTCAACTGTTTAGTCAACTTCCAACAATCTGCCATATATAAGAATACTGTAATTTCTCCACATATTGTATGTAGCTGCAAATTTGCCAATGTATTTATAGATAAAAGACAACTAGGTGAGCTATGGTTTGTCTCAGCTATTTAGTAAACATCCAAAAACCTGTCATTTATAAGAATATAACCTGACTGTAGTATTTTGCTATACTGTATATATCTGCATAGATTTGGCGATCGCAGCCTTCTCTAATTAATCGTTGCATAAAAAGATTTCGCAATGCTGGTGGTGTAAACACGGCATTTGTATATAACGCTTACAAATCGAGGTATAATTAACCTAAACGTTTCGTTTTGCATTCGCCTGCAAAATATTTCGAAGGGCTACGGTATATATACGCCCAACTGCAGTAGGTGGACAGACTGTTTTGCGCAAAAATGCGCTACGCTTTTGTTGAGCAGTATTGAATTCGGTTTGCAATAGCAAGAGCATTTTATAGCAATCAAGTCAAACTGATAGCCGTCGTTAAACACACTAACCACGAAAGTTTTTTACAAAAAATAACAAATAGTGCTTCTTTTGTGCATTTAAAATTATTTAAAATGTTATTTTTAATTGAAAGTGAAAATTAGTAGGATTATCGTTCAAAATCTGAACTGGTATTCTTTAACTGTGGGATCAAAGTTAGCAGTGTTGGGTTTTTCGTGCACTAAATTCCGGGAAATGTTGGCACTAAATTCTGGAAAATGTATAAATGTTGTACCAAATTTTAACTTTGTCGAAAAGAACGGCAACCCACACTACTATATTATCCATTAGTTGTGCGTTTTATTTGTTTTGGGCTATGTCCAAGTGGAGGGTGTGATACCCACGATTCAAGCAAATTTCCATTTGATTCTGAATCATATGCTGTGATGGCCAATGTGCTGCTGCTGCTAGGTTCTAAGATCTCCTATTAAGCTTTTGTTTTAGGGTTTTTGATATAAAATGAATCAAAATTTAATGTTTATTGTTGTTGGAATTTGGATGTCCAAGGCTCCTCTGTATTGTTTACTGTTCCCAATTACCTCTGGGCTTTTAGCGCGATAGGTTAACAATAACACTCTATTATTTTTATTAAACCATCGGCCTGTAGAAAAAGGATAACCAATAATAATATGATTCCGTAGTTAACATATTGTCATCTAGCGTCCAAGCAAACGTTTGACGCTGATGGTGTGTAAACGTACTCCCAATGGATTCTGAATCATATTTTGTAAGCGATTAAAACATTACTATTTTATTATATTGCTATTCCTTATAGGATCTAGCATTCAGTGTTCGTTTTCTCTTTTATTTTTGGTTTTTGAGTAACATATTTAAGTCAAATTTAGACGGTAGTTGGGATTTTGCTGACTAAGGCGATTCTGTATTAAAGTAAGATTTTATGATGATTTCTTACGAAGTGTATAACACTTTTCGAAATCACCATATGAAAGCATCGGGCATGACGTGACTCCAGGGGAGGAGCGTAACCCCCATTTTTGTGGCGTCAAGGTATCATGGACAGAAATTTGTTGTTTGGGGGTCGTTTGAAAAAAAAATTTTTAGCCCCCTATTTTGGATAGGAGTATATCCCACCAAAAAAGAGGAAACTGGGGTGGTCTGGAAAAGTTTTTGCTCATGTTACCATGACTCCCCTCCAAAAAAAGATTGCCCAGAACCAGGGGTAAGATCATGTCCAAATGGGTCGCGTCATGGCCGACGCGTTTATATGATTATTTCGAAGAGTGTCATACTCTTCTTAAAAAATCATATGTAAAGTCTTGATGAATGCATTTTAAGATAAGGTTTATATTCAAATTATAAATATAGTTTTACTGTGAGTCGAACGTCCATAGTGAACTTTACCACTGTTTTGGTTTGAAATTTCGAAATTGCACAGCTGCTGGCCTATTTAGAATAGCGTAACATTTCTTGATTTTTCACACATTGCTTTATATGCACTCATATACATATTTAAGCTAAGTTTGTTTGGAAAATTCTTAAGAAGCTGACTAAAAATTAATAATTTCTCGAGGTCTGTTTTTATAGTTGTCAATTACTTTCAAAGAACTTGAGATTAATAATTTCTGGGTTTAATAATAATAATAATTAAAGTCTTTAAGTAATTAGATCGAAATTTCATCACAATTTCTAATATCCAGAATTTCAGCGTTTTACGATTTAAAATTAAGAATTCCAATAACATGTTGCTGGAACCATATACCGTAAACTGTTTTGCTGAGATTTAAGAAATGCACGTTTCATAGCAGATTTATGGAGTGCCAAAAATAGTTTAAGAACATTATTTGCTGAAAGGGTTTTATAGTCCCATTTTATTATATTCGTGGAAGCAATCTCCAAATGGTTCCAAAATTGTTTTATACGACAATCTAAATACATATCTTACGCGTTGTACATTTTATACATCTGCTCCGGCAATAAACTGTTTCAAAATAGACGATAACTGTTCATATGTGCATTATCTAGTCACTAAGGTTACTAAGTTTATTTCATGAATTTTTATTTAGGTTCTGGGCTGAGGTTTTTCTTATGGCACAAGAAGGCATCGAAGGCGAGCTCAAATGGCAAAAAGTCGCACCTAAACTAGTTCCAGTGAATATAGCACGGGTTCAAGACCAACCATCAATTATTAGTCACGTAACTGCTTATAATACGAAAATCGACAAAATGATGGATGTTCTAATATGCATTCCAGGTATGTTACTATAAAATTTTGCAATTGCGGTGTTGTTCTACGTAAATTTGTGCTGTTCTAACTCGAAATCGGTCATATCTCATCAGCTTAGTCAAAGAAAGAATTGTTATATCAACGGTTTGCCTCATAAAATATGTAAATTTCAAGGTTTCAATTTATATGGGATCCACTTTTCTTACAAAGCATAAGGCTAACTTCACCCAAACATTCATATTTTTCGATACAGGCCACTGTTTGTCACTTGAGGCAAAGCTTATATACCAGCATTAGTAAATAGTATTCCATAAAAAATTTTCATATAAATCATTTTCAACAGTCTTCCAATTTTCTGCATCGTTAGTCATACTAAACGTGTTCAAGTGGTCATAAACGGAGTGTGGCCAACAAATACTTCTGAGCTAAGCCATAATATACGAGCAACATATGGTTTTACGAATGGACACCGTTTGTTATATATGTAGGGCGAACACGGTTGAGTGGTTTCATAAAATTCTAAAATAGCATAGAATATGTGTTTAGATGATCTCTGAATTTTATTTCTGAATGTTTGGTATAAAGCGAAGCGTGCAGTTACAAAACCCTGCTGCTACTGTTTTGCAATTCGTTGATCACCAATATCCCCTAAGCTTTCGGGTTCCGTTTGTTACCTTGAAACAAAAAATTACATTCTATCGTTTGAAAAAATCCAAATTTTTTACCCCTCTTACTACAAAATTTTCTCCGGGCCCGCGTTGGTAAAATTCTGGGTACGCCCCTGTTTGGCATAGACTCTTGGGCAATTAAAATGAACATAACACTGAAATTTGCCAAGATTAAATGACATCTGCCCTCAAAAACTATTATGTCCGACGTATAATCGGCCTTTAGCCCGACGTTGCCTAATGTGGGTAAAATATGTTGCAACTTGACTAATATCTCTGCAACAAACATCTTGCTTCATTCTACATCATTTACCTGGAGTACCTCATTCGCCAAAATCATCTAGCCATGCCCTTAGATGACGGACATTTGGACACTTATATATTCTTTGGATTGACTGCTGTCGCAAGCGCCGCCAATTGATTACTACAATTTTATTCTTGCCAAATATGAGAATTAATAAACATGAAACTGTGTAAAATCATATCAACAATTCAAGGCAAAACTAACTACGCGATCAAAATTTATGATAAATATTTTGTGTTGAATATGTTTTGTAATTTATTTGTGCTCATTTTAAACAGTTGAATATGTTGAACCAACTTACTTGAAAGCTAAACATGTAAAAAACTTGCTAGTTTTTTGCCACAATTCACATCATCAACGCCAAGATAAATACATAAAGAGTAATATATCTGAAATGTAGTATTTTAGCTTTCAATGACTTGAGTGTGGAATTTAGATATTTGGGCTGCAAACTTAGTTAAAATCTACATGTAAAACCTTTGTAGTTTTTCTGCAGCAATCCATATCCTCAATGCCAAAATATACACGTTGACGGTAAAATATTTGAAATCTAGCATTTTAGCTTTCGATGACTTGAGTGTGTAATTTAGCAGAAGGTGCAATTATAAAGACATGGCAATTGTTCGAGGCTATGATAGGTTGTGTTATTTAATTCTAATGAACTAAAGTTCCATGTTATTTCCACTTCTATCTATATCTAAGCACCAAATTCTGTTCGAAAATGTTTCGTCAATTTTGATACATGTTTTGTTATAGTACTAAAGTACTCTAGTGTTTACATATATTGTTTAATCCTGTCTTAAATAAAATTTCAGTTCATTCTTTAGATATGACAATATATCGACAATCCGATTGCTTCTTGTACTGGGAAGATAGCCAGAAAGGCCTAACGTGGGGCCTGAACTTTATCACTTCGGAAGATGCAACACACTTTTTGAGCCTTGCTGTAAGTTTCATGCCATATCTTCATATATTTTTGGTATTAATACTAAATTGTGTTGAAACTGTAAACCGGTTCCGACCACAAATATTAGGTTGCCGTTCGGAAGAGGTTTCTTAGCTAATTGGTGCATTTCCACACTTCGGTTTGAATATTAATGAGAATAATATGAAGATTTGTAAACTGTATCACAAAAGAACGTAACCCTAAGTTGCGATGTTATGTTACTAAAACGTTTTATCCTGTATTAAAATTTATAGCTTAAACGGATAAAATCACTAGGTTCCGCCGATCTC
The DNA here is from genome assembly GCA_030248225.1 of Trileptium ribeirensis. NCBI lineage: Eukaryota > Metazoa > Nematoda > Enoplea > Enoplida > Thoracostomopsidae > Trileptium > Trileptium ribeirensis. The sequence goes on from JASANE010014505.1 coordinate 32,844, forward strand.
GATATACTGATTAAGCTTGAACCTTAAGATAAGCTAAGTTGCTATTGCCGTATACCAATATTTTGACTAAGTTGGGGCGTTCTATCGAGCTGGATCGCTGATGCAACGAGCCATATCCTTGTGAATACGTTTCTATATTAGTTATTTTGGGTATGGTGTATCTGGATTAATGCGGGGTTTACGTTATAATGTCCCTGCTGTTTGGAACTTATGTTCCCTGTAGTCACGACCCTACCGCATAGATAGTCAGGGTCACACCCATACCGCAACTGTAAATCAAATTCCGAGGTAGTACGGCACATTTCTAGCTACTACATGTTATGTTTACAGTGTCGCACACACCGGTAGCTACCGAATTTGGCGCGAACTAACTGTAACGGACACCATCTATAGCTAATCCATGTATTGGTCAACTGCGTAATTTTTAAAAAATCTCGATATTTGCGCCTAGACCATATGAATGTTGACGAGATAATGCCGTACGATGTCAATAAAACTGCAAAGAAAACACGGTATGCTTGACACTGTCGAGAAGTGGCACTACCTACCCTTGAAAACATTAATAACAAATTTGGGGGTGTCTAAGACACCCTGTTGTCGACAGTGTACCTGACACTGTGTGGTATACATAGGTAACAAACGTTAAGGACAGTAAATAGAACGCCGCATAAATCACCGTAATACCTTAATGCACTCGTAATTAATCTGATTGAGGGTAGTTGATTATTTTCGTCCCTGTCAAATAGTACGTGATGAGTATATTTAAAGTATTTAGTTTATTCGTGTAGCTGTGTTTAGATTTCAACGATTTCAAACAGTGGTAGGTTCACTTTTTAGTATGGGACGCTATCATTGAAACATCGTTTTGGAAAGTTCCTACATAATTTACAAGGGTAAATTACACAAGCTATCCGCCCTACATATAGCTGGAAAAATTTCCTTTTAGATTGAAACTTTTAAAAATAACAATATATTGCAGTATGTCATGTGTTATACAATTCATGTATGCCAGTGTATACAGTATCCATTTAACTCAATCTAGTTGCTGCTAACAGCACAGGTTAAGGTAGTGGATTTGGTAAGCGGTCTTCCTCTTTGTGTTTCGTTTACAATACTCACACCACTTTCACTCCTCTTCTCTGACTGGATTCATTCGTCTCAAAGACAGCTATTTTATAGGTTCTGGATATCGGAAGGGTATTGAGGAAGTACAATGACTATGTTCAGTTTGAAACTGCTGTGTAAAAAGGGTGTATCAGTCACTTTTCTCGATAAAAATTTTCAATTCCAAAAACTATTCTTGTGTAGGCACCACTATGTTCAAGAAGGGAATGTCACAAATGCCAAGTATGAATAAATCTAATAAAAGTGTGTGCTTGGTATCAATTGGAACTGTCCAGCTCTTCGGTGTCATATTTCTTATGATATTGAACGAAAAACGCTAATTGATTTGGTTGAAATTTACAGTTTATTTAGGCATCTTGTTCTTTGAGTCTCCTCGACAACTTATGCGGCCATCCAAAAAGAGGCCAGTGAATATGTTAAATGCACACTTTAGTTGACATCGCCATGTTGATATCGATCGAGTTCTGCTGTTTATCTAACAATGGCTTTAGCAAACTCTGACCTTGTCATCACACAATAATTGTGTTTTATTGAAGTTCCATGGTTTGCCTTACAATACAACCGTTACATAACAAACAACATAACAACGCACAGCAAACAATAAATGTATTATATTTTGCACAAACCTGCATTAATAATGTTCACATAGTTGCTTCCGAAAGCTATAATACTGGGTGGTTATGAAAGCTGAATGTTTGTTGTGTGAAATGTCACACATTGAGTAAGTTGACAGAACGTTTAAATTGGCACGTACAAATTGGCAATGACGTACAAATTTCGTTTATTTAGAGCATTTATGATTGTATGAAATATCATTAAAGAAATATGTAGGATAGAGACATTTTGTATAATATAGTTTGTAAGTATTTATGAAAAGCTTATTTTTACACACGATAAGCTTCATGGTTGGCGCTGTTTTGCCATTTTCTACGTCTATATTCTGCCATAAAAAAGTTGTTTGTCATTACGAAAACATATATTGCTATAATAATATTCGCGAGAAGGCTCGTTTTTTACGGATTAAATTTCGCTAAAATCCAAACATTGGTCAAGTTGGGGTTTGGCGCTAAATAGCTTTATTTAAATCAAGTATTTGACAGTATCAGGTCACAAATTGATATAAAAACCGTCGAAATTCTGGCCAACATGTAACCCACTCCTGCTGTTCGTGGTCAATTCTGGTTACGTTTAAAAGATTACGCATAATTGAAAGCAATAACCCAAAGCCATGTTTTCTGTCAATATCAGGCGTGTCTGGGTACATAATTAATATGAGTTTGCATCATACATTTGTCTCAACACAACTAATATAGAAATCAGGGCTCATGTCAACTTGAGGGGCCGAAGTATAATGCATCATATGCCGTTCTCGATGTACTAAAGCTAGAGCCTTAGTCTTAGCTTAAGCTAAGTTCACTATATGAGCCATGTACTAAGCATAAGGCTAAGTTGGGGGCTGCCGCCGCCCGAACCCCCCGCTCTAAGCTGTTCTTTTTTTCTAACGTTATAATGTCCGGCCCCTAAACTTGACATATGCCGAAGTCAGAAACACAATTTAGAATCCGCACTTGCAATATTATTTATGCCTGAAGATATAAGTTATGTCGTACATTTACTGAGTTTGTCTCTGTTTATATATGAGTCTCATTAAAGCATCAATTAAGTAAAGACGCCCCCCCAAGCCTGAGCCAATCGTGGATATGACGGTGTGATGCATTTTTACAGGCGTCGCATAGAAAACTGTTTTCAATTTTAGAGCAATTGGACAAAGCGCTTGTACATTTTGATAAAACTGCTAAATTTTTTGATGTTCAGAACTAGAACAATAAAACTTCCAAATCATATATCAGTATATATAGATATACAGGGTGTCCCATAAGCAACACCCCGACTTCAAGCTGTTGCTGAGACTCACATAATATACTTACCGCCCTCATACTTTCAGAAATTATAACCGGACACAAAATGTCTAATACTCAACTTTATTTGGCTGATCCAATAACTGCAGTAATACTGCACTCAGTTAACCATAAAATAGCGCTGAAGTTGTGCGATAATGGTCATTCAGAGCCTCCATATCATAAAACTATTGCTTCAATAAATAAAATGTTTGATCTAACAGGTTCCGTGGCAGACTTGGCCTAAACAAGGAAACCACCGACAGCATCTGGTGATGCTGCGATAGCTGAGACTTCCTATCGTTTGACAATAGTCGCGCAAACATAATTAACCGTCGTGCTGTTCAAACCGGCATTAACAAATCGACTGTTTTCCGAATTGTAAAAAATTCTGGATCGGAAATGTTCTAGATTAACGTTAATTCACGCTCCAAATGAGGATAATTATGACAGGAGGGTTGAATTTTGTGAAAAATTACTACAGAGTCCCGACGATGATCCGGACTTAGCTGACGAAAGCAATTTTAAACTGAACGGCCATGTAAGGCGTGAAGAAAACCCTCATAACACTATCGAACACCATACCTATGCCACTGGTGGGACAATATGGGTCGGCATGTGGGCTGGTGGATTTTTAGGCCGTTCTTTTTCGATGGTACTGTGAATGTAGACAACTTTGTAATGATGCTGCGAAATGAATTGTATTCTAATATTCAACAGTTACCAAATATTGACAGGCTGCCCTTTATGCAGAATATCGCGCCTCATAATTTTACGATGTTGGTTGGATGAAACCTCCCCTGTTCGTTCGCTGGGGCGCGGAGGCCCTGTTGACTGGTCTGCTCGTTCTCTTAATCTAAAACTTACTGACTTTTTCCTGTGGGAAGTATGGAAAGGGAATTTATGCAAACGCAAACCACAAACCCTGTCGTGCGTGAAAGATGGTATAACGGAGGACCAGTCCTTTCTGAAGCCTGACATGGTTCGAAAAGAAACTTTGAACTTGGAAGCGCCTACGTGCGCACTTAGGGTAATTGTTATTCATCAAAAACCCAAGTTAAATATGAGAATACGCGTATACAAAAACCCTTTCAGATATGTTTATATTTTAGCGTACTGCGTCACTTTAATGGTCTGGCGTTACATACGAGACACCCTGTATATAGATATAATCATCATTGCAGGCTTCCTCACAACTTTAGGATGCAGTAAAGTGTTTTGGGTATATATAACAAATCAAATTTGCTGTTAGCCGAAATAACACTTTACATATAAACCGCAGTTCTCAAACTAAAAATTTTCGCTGTCGATATTGACTAAGGCTTTCATTTGGAAACGTTTTTAAAATAGCATTTTATCAATGTGCCTACAGCGGTCTATGAGCTGGTGCAATATCTTAAATTTTCAAAAAGTTACGAGGTGCGAGAAGTATTGGTAGGTTATAAAACTAATCATTTACTACTTTCGAGGAGAGTTCAAAAAACTTATTTTGATCATTAGTCCACTAAGAATAAAAAGTCATTAAGATTGTTACCTTTCCTGATAGTTTACTGTAGCATATTGCGCTTATACTGAAACCACTTGGGGCAATAAAAATATTCACTAAAAACTTTCTCTTACCTCCACATTTGACTTTTAAGACGCGGAATTACAGTCAAATTTTGCTGGGATCAAACAAACATTGCCCTGTAATAGCATTTTCACTAAAAGCGGCACTCACCAAGAGAATATTTCACTGTATATGTTTTATGTATATACAATTGTTGCGAATGTTGTAGCGTATCTGTCTGAATGCTTCGTCTTTTATAATAAATACGTTGCGAAGAGCTTCTGTTTGTCGGACTATCGGTGAGTCGGAGTCGGAGTAGTGAATTGCAATCAAAGATTTTATTTTGAATTTAGGTTTAAAACCCGTTTTTATGCTTAATGGATTCACAATTATACATATATGTCCATATTTGCCCGAGTATGGTTCAGATTTAATGAAATTGGTATTGACAAACTTGGCTACGCGGCTAAGGAGACACTAGCATTTGGCGAGCTTTCTTTGTTTTCGTGTGTGCTCGGCAATTGATAAATAATTTCATTACGTTGACCACTCCAGTTTTCCAAATAATGGGTAGACAATGGGTTCGCATAAACATCTGCTTAGCATATATAACCTGCTTGAAAGCTTTCAATGCTTAGCTGTTTGGTGCCTGAGTTCGAAGACCCAGCTCAAGTTCCCGTCGTTACTGAAATCTGCGCTTTAGTCTTGTACGACAGGCTACCAAATCTTATTATTATAATACTTGCGGATAATCCTAGACTAAATAAGAATATGCGGATAGAGCTATAATCAAATACCAAATATCTTCTTGCTTACTATCGCATTATTAATAGTGGCATGGCCGAGGTTTTAGCTTCACGTTACTAATAGATTATGTTTCAGGCTTGATTACACTTTTACATTGCTTTTGATTTTGTCACAGCCATCATAGTATGCCATTATACTAGTCTTTTGTGAGGCTAACAGCATCTAGTTTAAAATGCAGTTTATTGTTTCAACATGATTATAATACATCGTTTTACAAATGCTGTAGTGCACTTACATTTTGTAAATTGTAGAAAATTGTATGACTTCATCATGGCGCTGCTTTTAAGTTGTGTCCTTGAATTCGCCTGACCGCCGCCGTCGTACCAAACTTTTGCCACCGGTATCGTTGACAGTCCTACATAAAAGTTTACCAGTTTTTCTTACCTGACGTTTATGCATGAGTAATCTTAAGCTGCGCCCCCCTAACTTTCTCTTTTGGCACTACGTACAAAAATCTGGTAGAGAACAAACAGTCATTTTAATAGTCAATTTCAAATTCAAAAATTTTCGTTCTCGAACGCGGCGCTACTGCTTACAAAGTGGGGTTGCTTCTGTTCGCTAACGCAGTGTACCTATTTGCTCTTTTGCCACGATTTCCTTTCACAGATGGCAAATTACATTTAGCATTTTCTCGTTACGTTAACACATTTACGAATGATACATACGTGTAGTTCGTGAACATCGCATGCAGTGTGTAGCTTTCAAAACACTAAATAGACATTTTTCAATTCGATAACAAAGTATAAATTTTTCAGTTCAAATGTCACACGGTCATTAACCAATTAGCTGATGTTTTAGGACTAATCGATTTTATGCCAATATTTTGTTTCTTAAAGTTTTGGATGCGATATCTAAAACGCCAATTTTGCGTTATTTTGTACGTTTACGTAATATATGGCACACAGAACAAGCAATCGCCAATCGCTATTGGCAGAAGGGGATGGTAGGCGTCGCACCTTAAGTTTACTCATGCATTAAACTGCTGTGACATACATCGCCCGAGAAGATATTTATTTCGGACAGCAGTTAACACCCCATATATTTGTTGCTTCAGATAATGTTTTTATCAGAAGATTGCACTTTATCAGAGAATCACATGTTACTTTATTATCTAAATCCATTGTTTTGTTTCTGCGGAACTGATTTTGCTCATCAAGTTTGTACTTTTCCCTCTCTTCAGACCATAAGCGATGTCTTGACCAAAGATTACCGCATTACATATATCACATTGTTGTAACGCTTCCTAAACTAGTATATACGTCAGAAATCAAGTCGTTCGTTTCTTGTACAATATAGGCACAAACTACCTGTATGATACCATTGCTAACAGCTTTCCAAAGACTATATTTCATAGCTACTGAAAAGGATATATATTTTTCTTGCATTTCAAATATTTAGAGTTGTAACACAAAATTTGGTCGTATAAATTCAATTTGCTTTTGTAGTTTGGATACGATCTGGTAAGCAGTTACAAAATATTTTATTTTTCCAAAAGTTTATTTTGTTTGACATTGACCCAATTATAGCTTTGTTTTTCATAGATTCCCTTGTTTGAATGCATCTTTACGGCGGTATAAATAATATTAGCATTCATTGATACTGATTTTAGGTGATTGCATGTTGTTTCGTCCCTACATAGATCAAGTAAATATTTTGTATTACTAAAAATTGGCGAGTCAAATCACGCGCGTCTATTATAAACTAAGCAATTTTTAACACATCGTTACTGTCGCAATAGTTTTAGTTGCGCAGTTTATCAGCTGGCAGCTTGATGTTTT